>PVHX01015045.1:0-48187 GCA_004024805.1 Geosciurus inauris | reverse complement strand
CTTAAAAAACTTGGAATGGAACCACCATTCGATCCAGCTATCCCACTCCTTGGCCTATACCCTAAAGATTTAAAAAAAGCTCACTACAATAAAGCAGTCACCTCAATGTTTATAGCAGCACAATTCACAATTGCAAAACTATGGAAGCAACCCAGATGCCCTTCAATAGATGAATGGATAAAGAAATTGTGGTACATATGCACAATGGAATATTATACAGCAATAAAAGAAAATAAAATTATGGCATTTACAGGCAAATGGATAGAATTGGAGAACATTATGCTTAGTGAAGTAAGCCAATCCCAAAAAACCAAATGCCGAATGTTCTCTCTCATTAGTGGATGAGGATACATAAGGGGGATGGGGACGGGAAACACAGGAGAAATGCAGGAACTCTGGATGCAGCAGGGGGGAGGGGGGAGGAAGGAAAGGGAAATGGGAATAGTGGTGATGATTGATCGAATGGGTCATTACTACCCCTGGTGCATGTATGAAGACACAAATAGTGTGACTCTTTATGATTTGCAACCAGAGAAATGGAAAAACTGAGCTCTGTTTATGTACTATGACTTGAAATGCATTTAAATTAAAAAAAAAACAAAAAAAACAAAGAGCCTTTTAAAAGCCATAAATATTATATATGTCACTGCATATCTATTGTATTTCACTTCGGCATTGGTAAAACTTGATTATTGAGTTACAATAGCCTATAACCAATGTATTATTTTGCACTTTGTTGTCAAGTGCTACAACTCTAAAATCCTATCTACTTCTTTGAATAACTCCAGGTACTATCAATTTTGTTGTGGCTAGTCTGGGAAACAAATTATTCCTCCTTCACTTTAGGCTCAGAACCATGGAGCCAACTGACCATGGACCAAAATTTTGAAACTGTGAGCCAAAACAAACCTTTCATCCTCTAAGTTGTTCTTATTAGTTATTCTAATCACAGCAGCAAAAAGCTGACTAATACATGGAAGAAAGAGCTCAGTTGATTCTATTGAAACTCTAGAGATGCAACGAGGATTCAGAATTGCTCTAACTTGAGGCCAGGGTACCAGGTGTTTATATACCCAACAGTCATTGGCTACATGCTGACTTCCAGGAGAGAGATGTGACCTTGGACAAAAACACTTTTCAGCTGAGTACCTTTTTCTGAGAGAGAATCATCCAAGTCATCAGCAGCCATCTATCCAATAGAGGGAACAAGGAGTGCCTTATTATAAAGGTGAATCTAGGTAGCAACTCCATTGTTCTAGTAAATATATGCATTTTGCGATGTGAAGTTAACATAAAGTAATAAGATATGTTTTATATACTTTACCAAATATTTCTGGCATATATTGCTAGTCTTAGTATATGATGTCCCCAGCAACACATGAAATACCACTGTATATATACTTACATGTGTACAGGTACATCTTTTGTAAGTTGGGTGTGTCTTAAGTTATTTATATTTTTCAAATAGGCTGAATATATCCTATATGTTAGATCATATAGTTATATATCACATAAATATATGTAATTATATAGATAATTGTGACAAATTATATGATGTAAATCATTAGTAAAAATTTATAAAAATATGATTAGGGATCTGGTTATTATAATAAAAGCAGATATTAAAATAGAAAGAAAGGAGAGAAGAAATTTAACAAAGACACGCTACATTATTTGTAGTTTTCAGTATAAGAAAAAAAGGCAGGAATAATTCATGGTAGCCAAGGGTTTGAAGAGAATAGAATTTTACAAATACTTTGGAGAAAAGGGAGCACAGGATGTAAGGAAGGAACATTAATAAATAAAGACGGGTAAGTTAATGATGATTCTGAAGGTTCTGAGCTATTGAGCTCATTTTTAAAAATTCATACTGGAATGAAATAAAGGAATGAAAAGCTTTGGATTATTTAGCAATAATCATGCAAATCTTGGGAAATTGCTTATAAAATGAAAAGAAAATATAGTGAAAATTTCTTTTTCAGAAAAAATGAAAGTTAAATAAAAAATATGAGTAACTGGTGTTAGGCTTCTGTCTGTCTCTCTTTCTACTGCAGCTTTAAATAATTTCTAAGTTTATAGTCTCTACTTCCCATATCCTCATTATTTGTATCTTGATTTTGACCCTCAGGGTATTTCTTTTTAACTGGGATTTCTGAGTTGGAGTGTTGCAACACTTCTCCCCAGGCAAATTACTTCTTTAACCTGGTGAGTAGGCTAGTAGCTAAGTCTCCCACTACAAAAACCAGATGTCCTCAGCTCAGAAGACTTGCATCTGCTGGGCCTGGGAATAACTGCTGCCTTCAGGCAATAGTTACAGGCAAAGACAACTCTAAACACTCTAGAACTAAGACATGACATATGTGTAAATAAAACAATTGTGATGTAGTAATTTTCTTTCCAGTAATCTTATCTGTTTGCAAGAGACTTACATTTTACAAAGCAAACACCATCTCTGTAAGAGTTCAGTCTATATTTCCACCCTGGATTTAGAATTAAAGTGAAACAACACCATGGCTGAAAAAAAGGTGAAAAAGTTACACTCTCCTCAACCTGATATTATTAGGTATAAAGAGTGTGATCTCTTGAAGCTCTGTCCTACCTCTCCCAGTGGATAACCATTGTCTGTTTTCATATGTTGCTATTATCAATGTTGAGTCTTGAAGAAATATTTTTCTATAAGATCTATTTATAAATTATTTTTCATGGAATGTGACAGAAAAAAATTAAATCTATGACTATATTTGGTCGCTCTCATCTGATATATGCCTTTGCCTGACTGACTCCTGGCCATTTTTATGCATATTACAATAAAGGATAGAAATTGTACATTGTGAAGCCAAAAAGGCCAAAGGATCTGCCCTGGAAAAAAATAGAGTCTGCTCAATGATAGCCACTGAAAGGGGATGGCATCAAGGGCTGATTTGTCTCTTAAAATTCATATATGGTAGTCCTCACCCCCAGTTCTTCAGGATATGACTGTATGTGGAGATAGGACCTTTGAGTAGGTTATTAAGTGAAAATGAGGACATTAGGGTGGACTGTAATTCAATATTACCGCTATCTTTAAAGAAGGGATTAAGACACAGGTTCACATAGGAGAAAAACCCTGAGAAGATACGGGGAGAGGATGGCAACCCAGGAGGCCGAGCAGAGAGATTTCAGAAGAAATCAAAC
The DNA here is from genome assembly GCA_004024805.1 of Geosciurus inauris. Taxonomy (NCBI): domain Eukaryota; kingdom Metazoa; phylum Chordata; class Mammalia; order Rodentia; family Sciuridae; genus Geosciurus; species Geosciurus inauris. The sequence goes on along the minus strand of PVHX01015045.1, from coordinate 45,013 downwards.
CTGCCAACACCTTCCAGCCTCCAGAGATATTGGAAAATAAAGTGCTGTTGTTTATATCACCTACAATCTGGGTGGAACTTACTTATGGCAGCCCTAGGACTAATATAGAAGGACAAATTCAAGGTGGTCTAACAAGTGTTTTGTTCTGGGGGGGGGGGGGACCTGGAGGAAGCCTAGAAGGCAGAAGGACTGAAATTTCAGGGGCAGCTACCTTGTGATTTAGAGTTTAGGACACAGCTGAAGAATGAAGATTGTAAAGCAGTTTAACATGTATTAATTAGTCCCTGTTGACTTTATTTATTTTTACATGAGGATTGAACCCTATGCTTTCCATACGCTAGGCAAGGAATCTACTACTGAGCCACAAGAGCAGCCCCTATAAAAATTTCATTTTATTTTTCTTTATCAAATAATAATTGTTTAAGTTGATATTGAACTGATGAAAACCATATTTCTGCTTCATTTTATGTTGATAACATTTATTAGTTATTGAGTGACAATTATATTGCAAAATCTTTAAATAGTTTACCTCTAATTATCACCAAAAAAGCTAAGCAATGTGAAATAACTTGTCTGAGTTAACCCAGAAATTAATTTCCAGAGCTGGAAATTAATCTAGAGTAATCTAATATAACAATCAAGTCATTAGTAGATTATATATCACAGCTTCTCAAAGCTACTTCAAGGACATTTTGGAAACGGCTGGAGGTTGTAGTAGGCCCTGTCCTTTTCCTTGCCAAAATCCTTTTCCTATTCTGTGAGGTTAGCTGTTAACAACTGCAGTTATGGGTTCCCCTTAGAATTTCCTCTGGGAAATTGTGGTCATTTGCTTCAGGGATGATGACCCTGTGTCTACCCCTGGCTAGAACTCACCTTGCAATGAGACTGAGGCTAGATTTTAATCTAATGTACATCTTTGTAGGCCATTTCCCTCCTATTTTCTTCACTCTTGTATACATTTCACCTGGGAACAGTCCCTTCATAAATCACTGGTGTAAGTATCCCCATCCAGAGGCAATGCTTCTGTGGAATGTGACAAAAGACTGGGTTGTAGTAACCAGCTAAGTAGTAATGTGTCTCAAACTCATTATGGGTAAAGATATAATGATAAACAACAACAAGAAAAAAGCCTAGCAGCCTTCTGATGTGCTGTTATGTATGCATCATATCACAGTGAAATGATAGTTGAAAAGACATTATCTGGAAAAATTGCTTATTGGGATCTAAAATATTATGGAGATAATTACTTTTTAGCATAGATCTGTTCAGTTTTTGACTAAGTGCATTGCATGCTACATATATTTCACCAGTTTTTTGTGTGTCAGGACTGTTTTTGATGGCAAACAATAGAACCTCAATTCAAATTAGCTGTCCAAAGGAAATTAATAGGTCTTTGTGTCTTTTCAATTCAAGGGCCAATTTTAGTAAAGACATAGTTGGACCTAGGGCATCTTGCTTGCTCTTTCCATTCCTTAGTTCTGTTTGGATTGATATTTTATGTACATCTGATATAAAGATGCTAGTGAAAAGGATAGCTTTTCCATGGCCCAGATTCTAACTGGCTTTGCCCAGATCATTTGTTAGTTTTTTGTTTGTTTTTGTATCATGGATCCAACCCAGAGACACTTCACCCCTGAGCTACATCCTCTGTCCTTTTTGTTTTTTATTTTAAGACAGGGTCTTAAAAAGTTGCTTAGGGTCTCATTTAGTTGCTGAGCCTGGCCTCAAACTTGCAATCCTCCTGCCTCAGCCTCCCAACTCACTGAGATTACAGGTATGTGCCAACATGCCCAGTCGTCTGGGGTATGTGGTACTCTCATCGAACAACTTGAGTAGGACGTGTGCCACTGTGGGAAGAGATGGATATGTTTTTGACGGCACAACTATGGCCATGCAGAGTAGAGATAGGCTCCCAATAAAGCTATGAAAAGATATGTGGATGCATAGTAGGCAGTCAAAAAATATCTTCAAAATAGTCTAGTAGTAAAAATATAAGTGCAATATGAAAAAGGTAGTGAGGTACAGTATGTCTGGAAAATACAGGATTAATCAAGTCTGGATGCATTTATTACTATAGGATTTGTCAGTTCCTTAAAAATGCTAAAAGAGACTTTGAGTTTCCAAGATAATACCTCTCTATATAAATCATATATTATTTTTGCCTAAATTGATTTGATCTTGGTATTCACCTTTCATGAAGTATTTTATGGAATCCAGATAAACTTGGGCTCAAAATCAGATGCCTCTACTCATTAGCTTTATAAATACTTTGAAAAATTAAATTATCTTGGCCTCAGTTTCTTTAGCTATAAAGTGGAATAAGTAAATATTTTTCAGGTTATTATGAGGATTAAAGGAAATGTATTAAAATGCATGGCTCTATAAAAATGGTTTATATTGGACCAAATAGTATCAATTTGGAGACCTTTGAATGCCTCTTCCAAGTGTTAAATTGTTTTCTGAAAATGAGATTAAAGTTTATTTGTCTCATAAATGAGGAATATGGAATTATAAGGAATAATTTATGGGCGAGGTATAGGTTGAATTGGATTTAGGGTAACAAGAAAAACATAGCCAGAGATGTGAAGGACAATTGAAAGGTTATTGTAGAAAATTATGAACTGATAGGTACCTGAACTGAGAGGAAATACAAGGAACAATGTACAACTACTCAGGGAGAAATCATAAAAAATGATTAGAAGACTTTCTGAGTGACCCAATTCAGCAGTTTACCAAGAGAATTTTATTTTTCAAATAATCTATTTAATTGAATAATGGTGGGTCCTAAAATATGTGCCAGGTGTCTGCTTTTCCTTTTCCAAAATAATATGCTGTGAAATACAATAAAACGTCAGAAGTTTAACCATCATCAGTAAAATCTTCCTTTACATATAATTACTCATTTTGTTCAATTCCAACTTCTGCTAATATAGTATAGTATAAAAGGAATTTTACTTCAGACATCAAATACTTCAGAATAGTTCTATTTTAGTATATGGACTATGATAAAAAGCCATATGCAGTAATAATCATAATTAAGGCAATAGTGTGAAGTTAATTAAGCTATTTTCAAACAATTTAGCAGGGTAATAATCACATAAAAAGTGAAGATTTTTCAAATGCAAAAGTATGTTCCCAAGACTACAGGCAGAAATTAAGAAGAAAAAACTGGACTTAACAGTGAAAGAACATTGATTTATTTAATAGGTTTTACTGAGATTGAATATTTTTCATATTTGCACCTTTTGTGTTTGTTATAAAAATTTACTGGTAATAAATTAAGAAAATTCTCATCCTTATTGATGAATTTATGACATTATACATTATGATAGGAATTATTTTTAAGTTCATTATTAGAAAAGAGTAAAAAGAAAAAATACTTATGAATTACAAAGACAACTGCTTTCACTAGTTTTATATTACTGCTTTCCTAGATAAGATATTGTTGGTTGTAAAAGGAAAAAATAAAAGCTTACGCTAACTTAAGTAATAGAAGGGAAAGTCAAGGAATCAAAGAGAAAAGAAAACTTAAAAAATTAAACCCAGCTGGGCACAGTGGTTCATGCTTGTAATCCCAGCAGCACGGGAGGCTGAGGCAGGAAGATTGCAAGTTCAATGACAGCCTCAGCAACTTAGTGAGACCTTGACTCAATAATAATAATAATAATAATAATAATAATAAAATGGCTAGGGATGTGGATCAGTGGTTGAGTGCTCCATGTTCAATCTCTGGCACCAAAACAAACAAACAACAACAGCAAAACAAACACACAATTCTGTCATTTGTGAAGCCACACTTTAAAGGTGACAATGCTTCTAGGTTTAAATGGCTTTACCTGTCTGATTTTATGTATAGAAGATAATGAAATTGGCTCATCTTGGGTTATATGTCAACCTTAATTCAACCATCTGTGACCAAGGGCCAGAGCCTGGACACAGATGGGTCCATCTGTGAGGTACTGTGCAAACCCCAGCATGTAGGAATCACTTCATGCAGTCTCTGGAAAAGATGCAGTTCCATATCCTATACAGAAAACTTCTTGTGTTGTTTGTGTTAGTTACTGAAATAATATATTTTTTAAAATTTCTAATGTAATCTTACATGAAATCCCAATTTAAAGAACCAGTAGAAATGGGGCTGTTCTGACTGAAGTAGGGGAGGATGCGAGGATGGCCCTGACGTTCCCACTTTGATTACTTCCTTGCCTCTTATACAGGTCCCTGTAGTTCCTTTCTAGAGACCCATGTCATAGAGAATACAATCTGAAAACCATGAATGCAGTTAAAAATAAAAAGAGTATAGTGTTTGAATAAAGTGATTTGAATTTTATAAATATTGACCTGGCACATACTAACTCTTAAGGTATAATCACTTAAATTCTCCAAACTTTCATTTTTTCACCTGCCATTTCACAGTGTTGAATTATTAATTAAATCACCTCCCATATACAACACAATGCTATGCATTGCTAAAAGGTATTGTAACTGGGATCTGTTGTTTCCCTACCTTCAAGGCTGCCAGTACCTTTAAGAACCTCTCCAGTATATTCTCTTTGAAGCAATTATGTTTGTCTCCAAGGATATATTAGTGACAACTTACATACTAACACAACACCAGCCTTTCTATTATTTTGATGTCATATAACTTACTATAAATGTGCTAGCAGATATTTCTCTTCCTCTGTGATCTTGGAAGGGGAAGAATGAGCATGAGCGGAGAGAAAGGATGCCAAGTCACTGCTTTGACCACATCCTAGGAACTTGTGCAGTCCAAATATGTGTAGCCAAATCAGTCTCCTGAGGCTAGTCTGTGGATTGTTCAAGTGATGTTCAAGTGGAGCACACAGATCCAAAGGAGACAAAAGTACCCCCCTGATATTATTCTCCTTAGTGTAACTATAAGCCATGCAGTGAGTGACAGACAAAAACTGCCTAAGTTGAGGCATACATTTTCACTCTATTTTGGTTGCTGGTACTCTGACAATGTATTTTAAGCTCAACATTCACTGTTATTTTTATTTTTTTATTTTTTTAATTCTCATTGACTTGTGTGAAAGCCGCTCTTCTCAAGACTGAAGCTTTTCTGTAGTAATGTTGTCTGTTGAGATTTGAAGCCACAAGGGCCATGGCACATGTGGCTATAATACTCTATTTTTAAGATATATTGTGTCTGCTAATACAGAGGTCAGGATGTTGAATTTTTCACTTAAAATCAGCATGAGAACGTGGGACTCTTCCTTGCAGATCTTGGCTCCATCAGCAAATAAATTAAAATAAACTGGAGGCCTGAAATAGAAATCATCTTCCTTCCAAGCATTTCGTTTTAGAGAATGACATCCTGTTTTTTTCAGAATATCATGGGTAATTCTGCATATGAATGGATTTAGGAATAAAAAAGGCCCTGCAAGTAAAATACACAAAATAACTTTTAGAATTTCAGGCTTCAGTAATAAAAATAAGTGATGATGATTTTCTGTTCAAAGTGTGAAAGGAAAAAAGAAACCTGAAGATTAGTTATTGAAAGTTTTAGGGTTTTACAGCAATGTGTGAAAGCAAATGGTAAGCTACATTTTCCCTATAAGAGGACATAGAATATTTTCAGGACAATTTACCATTCATCTTATAAAGAAAAATTTGACACAATTTGGCTATTAGTTACAGGAGTCAGGCCTGCTTTCTGATTACAGTCAGAAATGAAAAGGTATATTTCAAAGATGCCTGGACCCAAACATGACTCACCTGGTATGCTTTGATTAGGTTCTCAATTGAGCCTGGAAGGGCTTTAACTAATGTCCAAAGTAATTGTTGTCAATGTGGTAGAAAGTCTGAGTAGTTAATGGAACTCATTACTATGAAAAAGAAAAAAGAAGAAGAAGAAAAAAAAGTGAAGTGATAAATTAAATTGAACAACCCATATTCAGTTCATGCTCTTAAATATGTCTTCCATGATGTCACACTAAACCTGACTCAGCAGTTAAAGCAGTCTTGGCTTATGTCTCTCACTAGTGTCATTACATTAGAGGACACTAATGTAGCTTTACTTATTCTTCATTTAAAAGGAATTAGGAGCTTAATAGAATCTCAATCTTGGGTAAAGAAAAGATCAGGAAAAATCTCATATCTCAAATTAAATGACTTTTTTTAGTTATAACATTCTTTCAGAAAATAGTGTGAAAATTCATAGTAGAAATATGAAGGCAATTTTTATCAAGATAATAATAATAATAGTAAAAATGAGTTACTTATAATAAATTATGTCTTTAAAATCCATGTAGTTATATAAAATTTGTGTCAAAGTTTTGCCAGATATCTTACTAAACTTTATCCTTTTCTTGTGCACAAACTATGTTTTCTAGCCCTTTTGATTATAGATGGGACCTTGTGACTTGTTCCCATCAATGAACTGTAAGAATGATATGTCCTATCATGTGGGAGACAATTGAGAGTTGCTCCTTAATCTCTTTACTTTCATGTTCTGTTTTCTATATGGTTGCATTGTGAATTTGAAGTAATGTATTACAGATGACCAAGCTTTAGTTTATTGAGTCTCTGAATGGCTACATTAGTTTTCATCTTTTCTTACTATCCCTGGTGACCCATCTGTAGATAAGCAGTAAACATATTGTTAATCCTAAGAGGTTTGAGGATTATCATATAACCAATGTTACTCATCCTGACTAGTAATACCCAAAATATATAATAAAATATAACCAAAAGTAATTGGGGCATGAAATTAGGTATACAAAAACTAGGATGTAAGCAAAAACTAATAAACATTGGTTGTTTTAGAAGCAATCATAACAGTACCAGGAAAAGAAAGGAACTAAAGTGCTGGCAATACCAATTAGATATGATAGACAATACTTAGGTCCAGCAGGAATCCGCATTGCTTGTCACAAATAGCTACCAAATAGAAAAAAAAAAATGCACATTACAATGAAAGTGTTTCCTTAGCCAAATGTCTTTACAAAGGAGAATTGATGGGGAATATACCAGTTCTCATCTCTTGAGAGATAAATTTTCCAAATGCTACTGTTAATTATTATAAAATACTAATGAAGAAAGTATATATTTTTAATAGTGCTGGCAGAACAGTTTAACATATCATGATTTTAGGACAATAGTCTTTGTAATGCTGATAAAATGAAGATTTCATATTTGGAGACTCAAATTAGACTTCAAAAAATAAAAGTGGTGTGAATGCTCAAAGAAAAACTATACTTAAAATTATTTTAGCAAGTATTTATTTATTGTGCACTGATTAATTATCAGACCCTGTTTTCCACATTCGTGATATGAAAAGTGGTACCTACATTTACATTCTATTAAGTTCAACTATTAAATTGAATCCCAGTAAGTATCTCAGATTTGAATCTACAAAGGAAAATAATCCTAATCCTGAATCTTGACAAAAAATCAATAGATGTATAATCCAGATCCTGGAATCCTGGCTAGTTTGACTTGTTATTCTTTTACTTTGACTTCTAGTAGAAGTCAAAAACATAAAGCTATAACAAACTAAACAAAATTAGGAACAAAATATTAAATGCATACATTCCCATGATGGTTAAATTTTAAAATATACTGAATTTAAATGATTCAATACTTGAATGCTTCTTCTGTTGATTATTTTTGCAGAACATCTTAACTGTCATTTAGGATGCTATGATCCACTCATTATGACAAACTTGTATTCTTCTATTTAAATTTTCTTGGAATCTTTAATGAATCAAGTTTGTAAGTAATGCTTAAAAGCTTGAGAATATTTGGTCTTCAGTTTTTCGTTCATTTGGTCTGAACTCCTAAGCCAAATCCAGCAAAATCTGACAACATAATGGTAGGTTTTCCTTCTTACATCCCTGTCTTCTGATAAATACCAAGTTAAAAAATAAATGTGGAGTTCTGATTGGCTCTTAATGTGTGAAACAGATTGTACTTAGGTATCAGAATCATTCATAATTAAATCACTGATTGGTAGGTTGCAGCTGTACTCATTTGGCATGTTCTCCAAGAGGGGGTTACTAGGAATCATATAAAATTTAGGTGCAAGATGATAGGGGCACTTTTCCTAAATTGAACTGGTCCACATCTGCTTGCTTTAATTATATCTGTTATAACTGAATAATTCTCCTTAGGCAGAGAGGACCTAGAAGTTGCACCTGAGATATTGCAAGGACTCTCATACAATTATCCTTTGGAGAAATACTATATGATTTCATTTGTGTACTTTAAATTTTTACACAAACTGGGTACATTTTGTATCCTGTGAATCTTTTTTATAATTTCCAATCTAGGACAAACTGAAATTGAACCACTCTTTGTGTAATGAACAGTGTTTATATTCAATATATTTAACTGTGTGTGTGTGCATATTTCCTTATGGAAAACCAACATTGGATATTAACAAATACACATATAACTGCAGGCTGTTTTGTCAGTTAAAAATAACCCCAAGGGTCATGCTGTTGCTGATTATTGTCAGCAGTGACACAAAGATGATGTGTTCCCACTAACATCACCCCATGAGGATAATAAAAGATGTGGTGCACCCATTATTACATTTAATATTTCTCCCTCTCCCTTTCTTTTCCTTCTCAATCTGTGGAGGCCTTTGTTTTGTTTTAAGTTTTTGTCTTTGCTTTTTCTTGTCTCTTTATCTAGGCAGGTCACCAGCAACATAGGATTTAACTGGACTGCTATCATTTGCAAATTAGCTTAGTTATCAATTCTTGTTCTTTATTTAAATTTCTGGTAAATACTAATTTATTGCATTTTACGCTAGAGAGAAACGAAAGAGTTCTATGGGTTGAGAGAGCCTACTTCAATTGTAGTTGCACACAGTCCTCTAAAATAATTTTATAATTCAAATTCTTTCTACTTTAGCAATAAGATTTCAACTGAGTTCCTATAATTGTAATAATGAAATATAAGATATTTGAGGGAGAAATATTATTATATTAAGTCCTAATCTAATATTGTTTTGGTATCTTGTTTTCTACAGGTAAAACTAAAAGAAAAACAGTATCTTGTTGCATGTTGAAGGGAACTATATATTCTTTTGTTAGGAGAGGAAAATAATTTTATTGATATTCAATTATGAAAGTATCATGAATATTTTATATATGGAGCATGCTTATGCAGTCTTCTTTATTACCCCTTTCTTACACTGAGCTATATGAGTACTGGAAAATAATCCAGAAAAAAATATAAGGATGCTAAAATAATATGGTTCAAGTTATGAAGGTGAAAAAAGGAATATAATTCAGGAAAAGGTAGGACAATTTATACTTTCCATGTTTTTAAAAGTTTTCTCAAATATTCATTTTTCTTAATTGCTTTGTCAAGACCTTATAGCAATAATCTTTCAAAATCAGTGTCTTAATTATTATTGATAGTGAGTGATTTTTGTGCATTATTTGTTTTTTTTTTCTTTTCATAGTATCCTTATGACATAAAACAGTTCTTAGCTCCTTTTGTTAAAAGAATGAGAAAATACAGGTATAGTCTCAAAACTTGCCCAAAGTTACATGGCCAAGAAGGGGCAGATCTGAAGTTTAATCCTAGATTGACTATTGCCTCAGATTACTACTGAACTATAATGAATGATTAGTGTCTGGGTAAGTGCATGTCCTAGTTACTGATTGATGGGGGATCCCTGTACTTTTGCAGGAGCAAGTAAATGAAATAATAAAATAAGAAGCCTAAATTTGCTTCCAGGAATTGTTACTACCCTAGAACCTGAAGAACTATTTCAAGGGGACCTGAGAGCTAAGTCAAAACTATCTCTAGGAAATGTCTTCATATTTATTCAGATTATTGGATAAAACCCTTGATTTCCATGTCATAAATTAAAAAGATAGTTTTAAAAATTCTAAGGCTAGGCATTAGACACTAACTACTTTAATTGAAATAGAAATTTATTGAGCCTACAATTTAGGGCTTTCATAAAATGTTAGTTATAAAGAATTCCACCTCTTCTTCTAGGTTATTGAATAATTGACCTATTTGAATAAAATTATTTAGCATAGTCCTTTCCAAGACTATGGACTACAACTATAGTCATAATTATTATATGGTGTGATACAAGTGATAATGCTAGGCAGTTTCCAGTATTAATTTTCTTGTCAAGCAGTTACACACTTTAACCAATTTATTAAACACTAAGTAATCAGTAGACTACAGAAAAGAAATTAGTTTTATCCAATGATTGCCTTTTACCCATGCTGATAAATTTCCTTTTCTTTTTCCTTCATTATTAAATGATATCTTTGGAAAATCCATAGATTGTATTTTTTTTCAATTTCCATACATTTCAGTCCAATCTATTTAAAATTTTCCATTCAGCTTCTAGTTTAAAGCTTTGCAAGTTCCTTTTCCTTCATCTATACCTATTTACACTTGTACTTACATGACCTGGAATGAAAGACATCATTCTCTAAGATAATTACGGGTCTTGAATCTTTTTATCTTATTGTTTTCTTGTCCAGTTAGTTGTGTTGAACGACAGCAATGACAGAGGACTTCTAACACTGACCATGTGACGATACATTGGTGTGGCAGGTTTCCAAATGCTGAGATCTACTTGTGTGAGTGATGACTATGAGAGGACCACAAGAGACCCCCAATTGCACAGTTTGCTGTCTTGGAAATTGTGTGCAAACTTCCTTATCTTTTCATCCCCCCTCCCACTAGTAAAGAACCTTACATTTACCTTCACGAACTTCATGCCTTACTGGTGGGAATACTACAGCCTATTCCATGGGTATCTCTCTGACTTGCTGTTTTTCTTCAAGTTCCTTCAGGCTTTGCTCCGAAGGGCACAGGACACAAAGTGCATTCTATTGTTTAAAAGATGTGAAATAAGATGCCAGTCTCCCATTCCTAAATGACCTCCACTTCAATCTTTATCAGTGGATTCCTTTCATTTGCCTCAAAGGAAACCCTTTTACTTGATTCAAGTTTGGAAAGAGAAAAGGCTTTAGTCATCTTCTCCCTTAGCTAATATCTCATTATAGTTGTGCAAATAATCTGGCTTCATAAGAGAGAAGGTAAGACAGAAAGTAGGATTTAAGTTTATCCACATCCTCGTAAATTCTACAAGCCACATCTACCTCCCCTCTCTGTATCTATCATCCCTAATTATTTGATATTTGATATTTTTTTAAGCTAATATGTGACCAGGTAAATTGGCCTTACAATAACTTTCAGGCCTATTGACCAGGTTTGGTCCAATCTTATCAATGAATTCCAATCTGACATCTTCATTACATTGATATATATTACTAAAATATAATTTAAAAAATTTTACTAGGAAGATGTTGATCAAAGGATTCAAAATTTTAGTTACACAGAAGAAAATAAATAATTCAAGAGCGCTATTGTCCTTTATGGTAGTTATAATTAATAACAATGTTATTGTACACTTGAAAATTGCTAAGAGAGTATACTTTAAGTGATGCTACCACAAAAAAAGATAAGTATGTGAGGTAATGCATATGCTAATTAACTTGATTTTGACATTCCTTAGTGTATACATATATCAAAACATTGTGTCATATGTATAAAATGTATAAAACTGTATAAAACTGACAAGTGTATAAAACTTTGGTCAATTAAGAAATAAATATTGTTTTTTACATGATTAAATATTATTTCAAATTCATACCAAGTATCTGCCTAATATTTTATTATTTGGATATATCATACAAATTTAATCCATCATGTATTTGCTGGACCTTTATGTAGATTCAGGTATCTTGGTATTATAAAGATGGTAGCAATGGAAATATTGCACTTAAATTTATTATGTGCATATTTAACTTCTTCCTTGAAAAAATTTATTGCAATGGAATAACTGGGTCAAAGCACATTTATCTTTGAAAATACCATTATGTATACCATAGAATTATCCTCTAGAAAAGTTGGACCATTTTAACAGCATATATCAAAGTACCCACCTTACACTCAGTAATATATAATATTAGATTTCTGAAAAGTATTTGACAAGTAGAAAGACAAAATAATGTACCATTTTTGTTTTAAATTTATATTTCTTTATTTACAGTAATATTAAATATTTACTAATAAATCAATTATCCTTTACAGTTCTTATTTTGTGAATTATCTTTCCATTGACAATTTTTTAAAAATTTATGGAAAACATTTGTGTTTTATTTGATGTTGGAATGTAACTTTTAGTTATGCTCTTCATAGTATGACTATGAAAATTTTCTAATTTTTCCTATATGCTGAGATATACTATACGTTATAGAAATCACTTTGAAATTCTTTAAGAACACACTTATAACCATTTAATTTGCAATATTTTGGGCTTAATTTTTTTTAATGCTTCCTAAGTTTTCCATGTTGATTAATTGATTAAGAATATTATTTTAAAATTTTTGTTATTCATAATCTCTTAAGCATTTATATATTGTATGTTTAAATTTTATTAATATAGAATTAAATAAATGTTTTTGCAAAATATTTTTGACTTTTCCATATTTATTTCATCCATTTGAAAATTACTGAAGCTGCATATTTGTATCTTTTTTTCCCCCAGTGATAGTTTGTCTAGTGGTTTTAATAAGGCTGTTTTTGTTGTTTTGTTTTTATGGGGTTTGTTAAGGACTAAATTAGTAATCCATTTAATGTTCATTTATACATTTCTTACATTAGATTTAATAATAGGTTTTAGGACTTGGGTTTAATTTAGGCTTTGGATATTTGAAAATAAGTTCTTGTTTTCAACAATGTCATATATACATTGAAACCAATAATTATTTTATTCCTCTACTATTGGGGTGTATATGTTTACTTGCATATTTTGCTTATCAAACACTGAAAGGGTTTTTTTGGTTTTGAGTAATTATAATTCATGCATTCAGAGATGCTCATCAATCTTGTTCAAATATTTGCTTTGATTTCATATTTAAATATTACCACTTATGGCTTCTATTTGTATTTGCTTAAATATCTCTACCAATCCATTTATTGTAAATTTGTTATATATTGGTTATGTTTTTGTACAGGTCCTCTTTTCAAGTCTATATATCTAATATTAGAGTTCATTATTAGGTGTAACTCAATATTATTAAATGCTTAATTTAACATTAAAAGTGAATACAGTATTATTAAATTGATGTTTGTTAGTTTATCTGTGATTTGTTTATGCTTATTGTAGATATCGGAGGCTATTCTGATCTCTTCTTTGTAAACAATCCAATTATTTTTTCTGTCAGTATGTTCTTGGACATTTTTCTGTATCTCTGTAATTCTAAACTTATGCTAGGCTGTATCTATACAAATCTTCTACCATCAGCAGAATCTACATTTAGTGAGCTTCTTCAAACTGTATGTATAGGTTAGGTATTTTCCTTTTTAAAAATTTCTACTATACTTTATTGATTATGATCCTTTTTCATTTTCCAATTATTGTTTTTTCCTAGGGATTATGTGTTTTCACTTAGAAAATTTCTTGCAGTATCTAACCTTTCTGGCATTCTTCTATTTTATTTTATCTTGTTTTATATTTTTCTCTCCATGTCAGAAATAGTCCAAAATTATTTTACATGTCACTGATTAAAACATCTACTGATTCAAGTAAAACTAGTTTTCTACTATTCCAATGTGGATTTCAGATTTGTAGTATACAAAAGATTACTTTGTTTGCAGATGTGTGTGAATGTGTGAGTACATGTGTACATATTTTCAAAGAAAGTACTGTTTTATACTCTGCCCTACACATAATTCTATATTCTAATATTAGCCCAGAATAAATATTATTACTCAATTTTGTGTTGATATAAAATTGAATCTTGATATCAGCAAAAGTCTATAAGGCAAGAGAAGCATTTTTCCTTTTTGTTAGTTAAGTGATCATCATATAATTCTGCTTCTAAAATATTATTTTAACTCTAAATTTTCTGTAAAAATTTAGCAGAAGTTGGAAAAAATAAGAAAGATCAAATTCTAAGTTATTAAAAATTCTAAACTACTATCAAATTTTCAACATAATTATCATCTCATGAAACTGACACAAGAATTGCAATCTGGAACTGATACTGACTTGTGTTAGTTTTAAAAACCTGATTGCTAGCCAGATATCATGTTATAATACTGAAATCTGCCCAGCTTTCTCTTACCCTAATGTTATACAGTAGCATTTTGCAGATAGCCTGGACAATCCCACTATTTGAGATACATTATGGGGAAGATATGCAAGGATATCAGAGCCTAAATTGCAAATCAATTTGTTTATACAGAGGTGCCTAGAAAGAAAGGCACTGCACTGTGCTCTCCATTCGAAGTGCCCACAGTTGTGGTGAAAGTGCATGAAGGGGGCTGGGATTGTGGCTCAGCGGTAGAGCGCTTGCCTTGCATGCGTGAGGCACTGGGTTCGATCCTCAGTACCACATAAAAATAAAGATATTTGTGACCATCTGCAACTAAAACAAATATTTAAAAAAAAAAAGAAAGTGCATGAAGGGGCAGAATGGAAGTGCAGTGTAGTGGTGATAGATGGTTAGGTTCTTTCCTGAACATTCAACAATCAAGATGATAAAACCATGTGGGCAGCATGGAAAACATTATTTTATATATGGCAAGAGGGCAGACATCCAACACATTTAAAATATGTATCTTAATTTAATTGCTTGGTAAAACGAAGCAAAGTAAAATTTCAGTCCTGAGCTATATAATTTGTATTGAAATTGCATTACTAGGAATGGTTTTCTTTTTACTCTCATTCTTCAAACAACATGAAAACACTATATGTAAGGATAAATCAGCAACTTAATTGACTCATCTCACTCAACCAATAGATGCTCCTGACCACTTAATTAAAGGCTGTGACTCTTGGATCAATAACTCATGATGTCTATGAATATCATACTATGAATATCTTATATTATTCATATTTATTTTCTCTTAAAAGTAATAATAATAATAAAGGGTGATAGTTGTACTTAAACACTTAAGCCTTATTCAACATAAAAGCTGATATTTATAGAATATGCTTGGGGAAGAAAACTGCATAGCACTTTGAAGAAATTATCAAATAACATAAACTATCTATATTTGATAGGAATAGTGTTGTTCCTTTTGATACTTCTTCCAACCACCATTAGTACCTGAAAATATAAGATTAAATAAATTTTGGGTTGTATTTAAAGAAAAGTTAATTTTATAATTATACTTTGTGGCTTAGGATTACAAAATTATATTCCTGCCTCTAAATTGTATTAATTATATTTCTATTGGATTATTTCAATTAGCAGATTCAAAATTGCATTTCAAAGGCTTAAGTTGTATTCATTATATTGTTTTTCATTAGTATAAATATACTGTGTATAAATATATTACATCTGTATTAGAATAAATGTATTACATACAAATGTATGCTGTAAATTATATATTAACTTTAATTATAAAATTAATATTACATCCAATATCTATTTTATAATTCAGTTTACTCTTTCCAAATTACACACATTATTTTTAACACTAATAAACTGCCTTTTGTCTTTCAGCCTAGCTACTGATATTTCTTGATTTTTAATAAATGGCTCCCAAATATTTGTAACAGAAATGTGAGGAACTATTGGTCACCTTAAGAAGAAATGAGGCAAGGTTTCCAAATGCTTAGCCATGGGTAAAGGAAGTTAAGTTCATTTCTGTGTCTAGAGAGGAAGCCTTTCTTATAAGAACCCTTACAACAGAGTGGCCATTATACTAGGGACACATTATTTTTGCCTACTTAATTCAACAATCCTTTATACTCAGTTAATAATATGTACACTAAAGAAAATTAATGATGATAATTTCAAGTATAGGTGAAATTACCAGTTTTAATAAAACTGAAAGCAACTTTTTCATTATGAAGTCTTTTTAAAATGAACAATTTATAATCAATCACACTGAACTCATGCTAATAATCTTGAATTTTGAAATCTAACTATATAAAAATCTCTCACGATATTTCTATATTAATGTGGTAATATGCAAGATTTATTAAAGGAAATAAAGAACAGACAAGTTTTGGAGAAGTTTCTAGGGATCTTCAGGATAGATGTAAAGACTGATGAAATTGAGCCACAAACATACATATGAGTATAGTTGGATATATTTTGCATAAAATTTGTGTAAAATGTTTTCTTTGGTGTGTACTTGAGGGAGAAGGCCAGTCTTCATTATGGTTAAAATTCCTTTCATTTTCTCTACTTCAAAACATATAGAGAACTGCTCATATCTGCAAAGAGAATAGCACATTTAATCAAAGGGGTAATATTTTGTATGGTAATTCTAGATATTATCTTTTTCTTCAGTACCATTAGAAAAGAACTTTCTTTTTTCTAAGCAAAACAAACAAACAAACAAACTAAAGATATTTATTGTAGGATAATGCTGTTTACCTACCATTTTGTGTTTTGTGACCTTAATTATGTAATTTTCTAGATAAACTTTAAATTTCTCTTGAAGATGTTTCTCCACTTCAATCACCACTAATATAATCTCTGAAATTTATATAAAATAAATAATGATAATTAAAAATATAATCTGTGAAAAACTCACATTATAGTGCAATATAAATAATATAGAAAGTATGCTTTATTTGGACTGTGTACTATCAAGAGAGGGGATGAAGGTGTCATTTTATTTCCCCTGAAGTATCCCAGAGAGTAGAGTAATGGATCCAATACTAAATCTAACAGGAATGTTTTTATAGATTGTGAAATTGAAGTCCAACAGTGTCAAGACAGAAGGTCATAGAACAAATCAATGGATCAGAAAGGACAGGAACTTGGAAATTTCTCTTACTCTCACTATTACTCAATGAAAAGGTGTTGAAAAATGATGTTACATGCTGATAGTTTTCTGTTGAGTTAAAACTGTGCAGATGGCCAATATATCTAAAATTTTAGGCATGTACTTCTATGTATTTTTGTCATTTGGCAGTTTCTTTTGATTATATATTTATATTTAGTTGCTGTTTGACAATTTTCCATTTTTCTCAATTGTTCAAAATAGTTTTAGGCTTCGTAGATATCATTGAGGTGGGTTTATAAAAAAATAAAATATACAATTTACAGAGATAACTACCATGAAGAAGGAAAATAGAACAATAAGTAGATCTCAGTAATATAATAGTTGCAGTTTAGAGGGAATTTGCCATTTTATGTTTTAAAGATAAACAATGGATTGTTTTATGCTAAGTAATCAATATTTCTATATAGTTTAGAGTATAAGGTAGAGGGCTTCAGCTGCTAAACAGATATTTTCTGTTTTGGTAAGTATCTCTGTATTTGTGTTTGGTTTTTAAACTTATATATACAGTATATAACATTTTATATATAATAAATATAACATATATTGCATACAAAATTACACTTGTAGAGTGTATTGTGCCTTTATACCCTGAAGTTTATGGAAACAGAGAAGATAAGCTTACTATCTGCCTACTATCCAATCAAGGCCACCATGTTAACAGTGAATACACACCACAATGGAATCAGAATGCCCCTGAACTTCTCAACAATTCTGAGTCCTAGAAGACAGGCAGTCATGACTTCAAATATTGAAAATGATATATGCTAAACAACTTAAACTTAACATGGTATTTTAGAAGTACACAAAAAAAATAATGGAAAAAACTGATTTACAATAAAAAAATGGGACCTAATGTACAGAGGATAGAAAGAACAGATGGATTCTATTCAATACCTACTGTGTTCTGTAAGTTGTTAAGGAAAATATATTTTATTTGTCCACAAAGATTTTAAAGACATACATAATGTAATAAGAAATGACTACCAATGCATGAAAAACATAGCCTAAAATCCAGCATTTACAGCACACTTAATGATATTATTCTAAGCAAGTTGATTTAAAGGAAGAATTAAGAAGAACTGAGGCCCGTGCTGAGTGAGATATTGGATGGAAAATTAGGTAAGGTAAAACAGTGGAACAAAAAGAATGATTTGTATGTGCAGATCCCATCCTATGCATTTGAGAACCTCTAAATTGTGTATACCTTTCTTTCTCTTACTGGGAACAGAAACCGGTGAATTTATGCTTCTTGGTGTTGGCAGTCATCTTACTTTGTGTTATCTATCCCTATTCCTGAAAGGACAGGTTTTGTGTTGGAAAGCACCAAAGTTCATGCCTTTGAGTATGCTCCACATTTGAACCTGACTATAGAACTCTGTAACCCACTGTTCCCTAGAGCCCTGATGAGGGAAACCAGCCAGTGAAGGTAGAGAGTGACATCTACACCCGGCTGAATTCACTCAAGTGAGAGCACGCCATGTGACATTTTAAAAATGTACAAGGAAACAATATAGTATATCTCTTGTAACCTCTTTTTCAGGAAGATACTAGAGATGTGATAAAGAAGAAAAGAAAAAGAAAAAGAAAAAGAAAGACATGGCATCCATAAAACTAGAGATTCTCAAAGGCGAGTCATGGAAAGAATTCCCAGTATTCACAACGTTATCATCAAATTGACAAGGAAGATGCAATGTTGTGGAAGGATGGTATCCCAGGGGTAAAAAAGAGCCTGATGTACCTACACGTTTGCAACAATTATTGTGCTTTGAAATGTCTGTTGGAGCACATTTCAAAATAACCAGAGAAACACAGATACCTGAAATGAGTAATTAATAATTCCAGAGAAAATGTTTTACAGAACAGAAACCTAATGCTAGTATCTTTTTTTTTTTAAATATTTTTTTAGTTGTAGATGGACACAATGTCTTTATTTTATTGCTCTGTATGTGGTGCTGAGGATCGAACCCAGGGCCTCATGCATGCGAGGCAAGCGCTCTACCGCTGAGCTACAATCCCAGCCCTAATCCTAGTATCTTATACAGTCAATAGCAATACAATCATCCAACAATTTTTTAATGTTTTTTAGTTGTTGATATATCTTTATTTTATTCATTTATTATTTATATGTGGTGCTGAAGATTGAACTCAGTGCTTCACACATGCTAGGCAAGCACTCTACCACTGAGCTACAGCCCCAGCCCTCATCTAACAATTTTAATATTGATAGAATAGGTAGGATACAAGGTGTGAGATACAGAGTAGAATAAAAGATTCAAAACTGTTAAATCACTCATAGCAGGCTATCGTAAATACTCTGAAATTTATAACTATAAAAATATTTGTAAAAGCATATTATTTAGAGATGGAGAATAAATGGCAGAAGAAATACCAAGGGTATTGCAACTTGCTGACTATAGCAAGAGAGACCAAGAGGAAAAGATTTGTAGGGCAGAACATGATTATTTTTGCAATGTCTTTTAACATTAGAAGATGAAATTTACTTTTAAAAATATGAGAATAATTTTTAAATAAAAATTTTAAAAATTCATTTATTATTATTTATTTATATTACTTATTGCTTTCTTATAGATTCCATTCTTCCAATAACACAATTATTAGTACTAATGTTAGGTGGGCCGAATGATTTTATTTAGGTTTTCTAGGTAGAAGTTTGAGCTTCAGATCAGTAAAGTAATTTGCCTTAAGGTTACATTTTCATTAGCAGTACAAAGTATAGGACCTGAGTCTTTGGTTCAGTGTTCTATTTATAAATGTTGCTGTTGATTAAGATTTGAGTTGTTAGTTAATATGCTTTCTGCACAAGATTTATTTTACTGGAAATATCTATATACAATGTTTTATCTCCATTGTGGAAATGCGTGTATGTGAAATGTCAAAACAGATAAAAAAAATTTACCCACTTAGTAATTCTTATTTAAATTGTACAAAATACTGGGACTCTGGAGTGGATCTAATCAACTTCAATGAATTTATAAGTAGAGTTTATATCAATTTTAACTACTCACAACTTAATATAGCTTTTTTTTTTTCACAGAGTTGTAGCAAAACTATATTTTGTGGCAAGTTACGAAACAAAGAAAATGAGCTGTCCCCGTGGAGATTTGCACTGTAGACAAGGACAGATCTGTCTTGTCCTGCAGTGTTAACATCAAGGATGCTCTGAGCACTCAAAACATGATCTCAAACATGCCCACCAGCTTTTGCGAATCAGAGGAGCTACGGGGAGATGTTTCCTCAACATTCGGGCTATGGGAACATGTCTATATTTTTGTCACAGACCTTTTAATCAACTCTGATAAATTATGGTGTTCAAAGCTGATGGACACTGCACAAATTCAGTATATGAACACAGGAGAGGATTTGATTTCTTTTTTTTAATGGAAGAATAGGACTAAGGAAATTGAAAAACAAAAGTAATATATTTTACTTTTCTCTGTGTTGTGAGTTTTATTTCTTCTAACCTAGTGAGGAAACAATATTCTTAAACACAGAAAGCATATGTTTGAAATACATAATATTTAAACAGAAGACTTTTAGCACAAATATAAAAGACAGAAAAGTGTATATCTAGTGATTGTGGAATTAATTATCAAAACTTCTCCACTGAGGCCATAAAGAATTTCTTCTATCTTACTCCTGTCCAGCATTCCTTTTCTTTATTCTGGAAATTTGCTAATTCTCTACCAAGGGCAGTTCCAAATAAGGTCACATTTTTCCAATCTGAGATAAGAATTATATCATAACTGCAAGAACTCTTTTTGAAATTATTCTAAGTTCAAATATTAATATGCAGAAACTTTATCAACTTGTATTTGAATAGCTTTTGTTTTCCAGTTTTAATTGTAACTGAGATTTTAGAACTGCTAGAGACACGACCCCTATTTTGTGTGCAAATGTTTCTGGTAATAACTTCTCTTTTTACTCATATGGGACCCCCTCAGAGTTATTCTTCTTAAATTATATATTCCATTCTTATTCTGTCTGGTACTTTAACAAGTGTCCTGTAGTAGTTAGTAAAAATTATGGAGTTTGACTGCTTTGTCATTTCATCACATTTGTGTTGTTTATATATAAGAAGGAAAGTCAGTGACACAGGTCCCATATTTGCTTTGAATATTTTAACCAAAATTCTATTGAGGCTTTCTAGTCACCTTTTCTATGCATTTACTTGAAAGTTTTAATGATAAATTCTTTCAATCTTTTAAAAATCATTTGTCCAACAAATATTTGAATATTGAGAATATACTGCACTAATGAATATTTAAGTTTAGTTATGCAAGGGGCAACAAGATATTCAAATGAGACACTAGACCATAAACAGACTATGATTAGGAATTAATGATTTTGATTTTGCTTTTGAAGAAACACCAGATCCTAAACCATATACTAAATTATTAAGGAATATTGACTTCCAGTAACAGTGGCAAACAAATAATACCTTCTGAGTTAATTGATCTTTGTGTCAGATTTTTAGGGTTTCCTAGGAAGAAGAGTTCCTAGAAAATGCCACAATTTTGGTGGTTTAAAACAGCGGAAATGTATGCTCTCATGGTTCTGGCAGATGGACATCAGCAGCAAATTATTGCAAGGGCCACGATTTTCTGTGTATTTTTTTCCAAGGAAGATCTTTCCTCTCTTCCTTCCAGCTTCTGGTGGTTGTGAAAGGCCTTGGCTTCCTTGGCTTGCAGCTGCATCTCTCCAGTTACTGCCTCTGTTTTCACAAGGCCTTCTTCCCTCTGGTTGTGTGGATGTCTTCACATGGCCTTCTTTAAGGACTCCAATCAAAACACATAGGGCCAACTGTAATTCAGTATGGCCTGATCTTAACTAATTCTAACCTCCTATTTCCAAACAAAGACATATCTGAGATACTATCTGGATACGAAATTGGGGAGGGAGGCATTTAATCTGGTGTAATTTTGTTTATGGCTTAAACATTCATAATCTAAAATTTTTAATTGAAAAGAGTATCAAATAGATGTTTAATATGAGTAGACTTAAAAATAAGAAAAGAGCTTTGAAATCAGATAGACCCATATTCAAATTCTTTCCTTTCTTTTTTACCTTGAGATACTCACTAATAGCTATCTCAGGTGATGTCAAGTAAACTCACTTATTTAACAAAAACAATGGTTAGTATCATCTCTTTGCTTTTTATATGTGTACTTTAAAAGGAATACCCAGAGACAAATAAGTGATGCTTTTGTCAATTTGGGGAAAATAATGTAACATTATTAAGCTACTTGGACTAAGTCTCAATACTAGGAGAATATAAACACATATTCTGTGAAAGAAATAATCTGTAAGTAAAACCCTTGTCTTCAGAGTAGGAAAATTATTGCCACATAAGAAAGTTTTTTTTTTTCTGAGCATTAGCCTGAAAGGAAGTTGCCAAATTCTGCTAAAACTCCCCATTGTTGAGATTTTGCTTTCATTCTCTCAGGATGATCCAACATCAATAAAGGAGCTAATATTCATTTGTCTTCTGTCTCAAATGAAGACTTGGTATGATCTGGAGAGAAATTTTTAGGAAAACTGCAAATGACTTGCTGAGGAGGACTTACCTTCCCTGTGGGTCTCCTTGGAGTTATGTCCTACTGTGTAACCTGATTCCGTGGACTTGAAGCATCCTTACCCAGCCCACTTTCTTTCTTGGACTTGTTTCTAAACATGTCTTGGTCAAAATGTTTATGTCAATCTATTCAGCCCTGATTGTAGCTGCATTGATGAGGATTTTCTTCCTAGATCTCCATTTTTAGTAGTTTAATAAGGCACAGCTTAGCTTTCTGATAACATGCAGTAAATTTTTTTAAAAATATTTTTTAGTTATACATGGACATAGTGTCTTTATTTTGTTTACTTATTTTTATATGGTGCTGAGGATGGAACCCAGTGCCTCACACATTCCAGGCAAGCGCTCTGCCACTGAACCACCTCAGCCCCAACATACAGTAAATTTAACACCTTGAATCTAATCATGGTTTTCCCTATTCCTGGCATTATAGTGGTAAGGCTCAGGACATTCTGATCCATTCACTATATATCTCCCTCTCCCTCTCTTTCCCTTTCCCCCCTCTCTCCTTCCCCCTCCCCCTCCTCTTCCCTTCCCCTTCCCTCTCCTTCTCTTCTTCTCCTCCTTCTCCCCCTCTCCCCTCCTCTTCTTTTCTTGGTACTGGGGACTGAACCCAGGGAAGGGGAGCTTTACCCCTGAGCTACAACCCAAGTCCTTATTATTTTTAATCTTGAGACAGAGTTTTGCTAAGTGGCCTCGAACTTGTGATCTTATCACCTTGGCTTCCTAAATCACTGGGATTACAGGAATGTGCCACCACATTTGGTCCTTGACTATATCTTTAAAAATTGTAAAAGCACAGATAGATGAGCTGTCTAAGAGATTTGCACTTTTTTGTTATTCCATATGACTTTTTAAATAATAGTTTGTTTGACTTAATAGAAAAACATTCTTCAATGTTATTCTCTTTATCTTTTAGAATTCCTATAAAATTGACTTTATTCCTTAAGTATTCTTTAAGCTGTGTGCTTCAAAAGTCTGCTGAGATACATACATTTTTATTGCTACTGGGGCAAGTATAAATAGCATATAGAGAGGCAAAGGATATAAACGAATTTCTAATTCTTGAAATTTTCTACTGGGGTGGGACATAATATGTGACAATTTTTAAAGCACAAAATGCATTCAATTAAACTCTGGTTCTTCTGCATGAAAATAAACTATCAACTAAGATATTCATTTGCTAAAGTATATAATCAAGTAACAATAACTATAAGAAATTGCATTTTTATGTGTTGTGGTTCAAAAATTCATAGTCATAATATGTTCTACTTGAAAAGGAGACCTTCAGTTTTATATGTTAATACTTATGTTTAAAGACCTAAATTATGATTTTGTTATTTGTAAGCAGATTAAATGCAACCATTTTCAAAGTCATGCCCTGGAATGTAATAGGTACATTTCTATAAGGTACTTTCAGTAATAAAACTCTTAAAAATCTTCAGAAAACAACTGCCTTTGTATGCTATGCCTAAACTAGTTAGCTACGGTGAGATTCCTATAAATGTATAATGCGTAATGAAATCACTACTTCAGTAGCAGCTAAGGTTTATTCAACATAAAGGAAGAAAAAAAAAGTTTTGTTATTTTTTGGGACGATATTTCAGTAGCAAAAGGGTGTCTTGGGGATAGTTTAAATAACCAATGTGAAGCCTATCACTCTTAGGGTTATAAAGTCATAAAATATTCTTTATACAAGCCGGGCATGGTGGCTCAAGGCTGTAATCCCAGAATTTAGGGAGGCTGAGACAGGAGAATCGCAAGTTCAAAGCCAGCCTCAGCAATGGCGAGGCGCTAAGCAACTCAGTGAGACCCTGTCTCTACATAAAACACAAAATAGGGCTGGAGAGGTGGCTCAGTGGTCGAGTGCCCCTGAGTTCAATCCCCGGTACCAAAAAAAAAAAAAAATTCTTTATACAATTAGCTGTTAATGGGAATAAAGATTTATGATTTGCTCCATTATGCCGTTGTAATCAAGGAAAGGAGTAAACTATAATAATCGATCAGCAAACAATCGTCCGATGTTAAACTTACTGAACATTAAATGTGTTACTTTCTTGAAATACTAGAAACACATTCTAGTAAGGAGCACTTTATGTGAATTGATCAAGTTGAGAAAAGTTTCATTCATAAAAATTGGCAATTTCATTTTTGTTACAAATAAAGTTTTTATAGCATGTTATTTTATGTGTCTATATATAGAAAATGGACAATTGTAGAAATAATAGCGGAGCATCTACTATAATTTGGTGTCACTTTATTGTTGAACTACTGCTATTGTCAAAAAGTTTTTCTCCCCTCAAAATTCATAAGTTGATATTGTAACCACCACGGTCTTAGAAGGTGGAGAGCCTTTGGGAGGTGATTAGATTATCAAGGCAAAGCCCTCAAAAATAGAACTAGTGATTTTATACAAGATCCTTCCCTCCTGAGAGTTTCCTTGTCCCTTCCATTGTGTGAGGACACAGCAATAAGGTGCCATTAGTAAGAAAGTAGTCTTCACCAGATATTAACTATGCTGGCATCAGAATCTGGGACTTCTCAGCTTCCAGAACTACATTTCTGTTGTTCAGAAGTTATCCAGTCTGTGGCATTTTGTTATAGCAGCCTGAACAGCCACTGTCTTTGATGAAAATATTTAATAAAAGAGGAAAAGTTTATATTGTATCATTATGAGTATACTTTAATGTAATATGTCATATATTTACAAATTAACAATAACATGGCATTTTTATCCTTTACTCAGATTACACCACTTAAATACACCATATTTAGCAATATTAATGGATTCACTGGGACTTACAGTAGTAATGCCTATCACTTTAACTAGTTGGTGTAAGAAAATATTAAAATGAATGCTTTTGCAATTTGTTAAAATCTTCTAATTAGATAGCACCCTAAATTTCAATTGTCATTTATTTATATTACAGTTTAAAAAAAATTTTTGGCAATGCTCGACCTGGAACCTTATGTATGCTAGGCAAGTGCTCTACCACTGAAATATACCCCTAACCCCTATGTGACAGTTTTGTTTTTTTTTTTTTAATAGAGAAGCATGTGTTCAACATTGGAAGGAGTTTAGCAGAAATATGACATTTAGTTCAACTGCTTTTTCCCTTACTTTTAGGCAATCAACAATATGTATATCTTTATATTTGTTCATTTTGCTTTGACTTCCAGTAAGCTAAGAGCCACATGGATGTAGTGACTAATTGTGGAACTCTTTTAGCTCAGTAAACTTTCTATATTTTTTAAAAATTTAAATTATCTTTCAATTATCCAAGAAGTACATGTACAAAATCTCTTTACATATTTTAAAAGTATGAATAAAAGTAAAGAATCCTCTGAAAACTTATCCTAAACCCAAATGGTAGCCAAAATTATCTCTTTAGTTGTGTTTATTTCCTGGGTCATTTATTCTAGGTTACCTTAGTTTCAATTCTAAAATATCGAATTGAACATTTTGAATGCCAACATATGTTTACAAATTGTACTTCAGAGTGACTGTAACAATTGATACAGCAACTGTACATTAATTCACTCAACCATGTATATTGATATTACGGAGTGCCAGAAGAGATGTAACACGTTTTTGCTTTCCCAGATAGATTATGCATGCTACTTTACCCACTTCTCTGTCCCAAGAAGATCATCTACTTAACCATATGAAATGGACTTCTTACCCTCTGGTTTTCAACTAGGGTCAATTTTAGAGACCTAACAGAAGAGTGGATTAAGGAAGGAAAATCAAGTTGAGTCTCCACTTCTATTTGGTTTCCTTATGCCAGGTGTGTCCCAAGGAATATCTAGCTCCTTTCCTTCTAGATTTCAGCGATCCCCTGGATCCTTTGGCTGTCAGTAAAAGATTCAGCATTACCAGCTTCAGGTTTCATCTTTTTCCTATGATCTCCCTTTCCTGATCCCACCTAGTAATTTTCACTTTCATTAAATATTCCTTGAGACATGAAAAGTGTTTGAGGAGGTAGATAGATTTGCCATGATTTGAACATTATACAATATATACATGCATGTCAAAACACTACATGGCACTCAATAAATATATACAATGTTATGTATCAGTTAAATTTTTTTAAATTAAAATAATACCTGAAATTATTCTAAATTGAATTTATCATCCATTCCCTGCTGGGATCATAACTGACCCAAGAGCACTGTAATTGCTAAATTGCTTTAACTGCTGGGAATGGGGTGGAGGGGAACACAATAAAAGGGTAATTGCTCCCATAAAGAAGAAGTCCAGACTCAGATGGCTTCACTGATGAATTCTTCCAAATATTTCAAGAAGAAAAAACAGAAAACAGGAATAGATATTTAATAGTTTAAAAAACAGTTTTATAAAAATTGATGGTTTGAAACAACAATTTATTTAGCTTCTGACTCTATGAACAGAAGATTTGTGCTGTACTGGTTTGCGTCTTGGCTGAACTCCTGCAGACATCTACAGTCAGATTATCTCTTCTCCATGTGGTGTCCCCATCCATCCGAGATGAGCTAACCTGGGTTTGCTTGCATAGCAACTAGACAGAATTCCATAAGACGGAAGAAACCTGCATGGTTACCTGGTCTGTGTTCTTGGACATGATACATCATTAATTGTGCTGAATAATGTTGGTCAAAAGAAGTCATAATGCCTCCTTTCAATGAAAGAAATTACAAAGTTATATTGCAAAGGGCAAAAGAGTAAAGCTATTTATAGTATCTACTACAATTATCTAAATTCAACCAATACTTTGTCTTTTCTTAAGATTTAGGAGTCTTTAAATATATTTGGCATACATGTTGTTTATCAGACAAATACCTTGGTAACATTTTTTTTCTCTTAACCTGTAGCTGACTCATTTATTTTCATAATGGATTATTTCAATAAGCAATGATGTTTAATGGTGATGAGATCATATTTACCAATTATACTTATCTGGTTAGCGCTTTCTGTGTCCTAAGACAGCTTTGCATGTCTCAAGTTTGCAAATATAATGTTCACATTTTATTAAAAATATAATTTTCTATTTAGATCTATGACACTGCTCACATTAATTTTTGTTATGGTATGAAGTAGTAGTTGAGTTTAATTTATTTCCTGTACTATTTCAGCACCACCTGTTGAAAAGATTTTCCCTTTGAACTGTTTTGAGTCTTGTCAAAAATCAATTGACCATACATGTTGGGTCTATTTCTAGTTGTTCCGTTCTTGGCATTGATCTATTTGTTTATAACTACGCTATTACCACAGTGTCTTGATGCTACCCCCAAAAATTGCTAAGATCAAAATAACTAAAAACATTAAATACTGGCAAGCTTATGAAATCATTGGAATTCTCTTTTTGGCCATTTTCCATGAAGTAAATTTTCATCTTTCCTACGGTACTCCATTGCCATTTTTTGAAAATTTCTTAGAAGAAATGAAAATGTATGCTTCCAGGAATGCACATATAAGAATGTTCCTGGGTGGCTTTATTTACATTTGTCTAAAACTCGGAACAAGCTAAATGATATTAACAGAAAGATGAATGTGTAAACTCTTTTTGTTTTTTGTTTTCCGTAGCTTTATTGAGGTAAAATTGAAGTACAATAAAATGCATATATTTGAAATATGCAATTTGATCAGTTTTGACATATATGTAACCAATACAATCAATATAAATAGGATTTGCACTACTATTTCCTGCATGATTTACTACATAAGAAATGAATCACCTTAAGATATATAGAACTCTACCCTCACATGTCAACTATTTCAAAATTAAATGGCACACTTATAAATATCCCAGACATCAAGGAAGAAAGCACAAGAAAAGCAAATAAAAAGTGCTTTGAACTAAGTGATTAAAAAAAAACTTAAGATATCAGGATCTCTGGGATGAAACAGTACTCAGATGAACATTTATAACTTAAAGTATTTGTATCAGAAATAAGCTAGAATAGCAATCAAATTATTTTCAAATTATGTAGTAAGAAGGAAAAAATAGGAGCAGAAATGTATGAAATAATACAGCTAAAATTTGATAAATATCAAACAAGTCTAATCAAGAAAAAAGCAAGAACACAAAAATTAATATCAATGAAAAGGGAACTATCAAATAACCCTATAGATGCTAAAAAAAATATTAAGGTACTATTACAATTGTATGTCAACATATGTGATAGCTTACATAACATGGTCTATATTTGAGAAGTTGTGTGGTGTTGAGAAGAAAGAGTATTCAGTCATTGATGGATAAAATATTCTATATATATGTTAAGTCTAAATTATCAATTGTATTTTGTATTTCTATAGCTTCTTTGTTTAGTTTTTGTTTGGAGGATTTTTCCAGTGGTGACAGAGGCATGTTAAAGTTACCCAGTAATATTGTGTTGTGGTCTATTTAATTCTTAAAATTTAGAAAGATTTGTTTCACGTACATAGATACTCCATTGCTTGGAGCATAAATATTCATGATTGCTATGATTTATTGATGCATAATTTCCTTAAGCAGTATGAAATGGCCTTCTTTGTCCCTTCCAATTAACTTTGGCTTAAAGTCCACTTTATCTGATATGATAATAGAAACCTCTGCTTGTTTGCTTGTTTACTTGATCCATGTGAATGATATGTTTTGTCCCATCTTTTCACCTTCAGTCTGTGGATGTCTTTGCCTATGAGGTGAATCTCTTGCACACAGCATATTGTTGGGTCTTGCTTTTTAATCCAGTCTGCCAGTTTGTGTCTTTTGATTGATGAATTTAGGCCATTAATGTTCAAGGTTATTATTGAGATATGATTTGTATTATTGGACATTTGGATTTATTTCTAGTTTTTAATTTGAATTAGTTTCTCCTTTGATTGATTCTTACTTTAATGTAGTTCCTTTGCTGCTTTTCACTTTTTTTCCATTTCATCTTCAATGCAGGCTTTCTTTTAGTTGTAAATTCTTTTAATTTTTGCTTATCATAGGTTTCTATTTCATCTTCAAATCTGAAGCTTAATTTTGATGGATATAGTATTCTTTGTTGGCATGCATTTTCTTATAGAGCTTGGTATGTGCTGTTCCAGGACCTTTAGCTGTGAGGTCTGGGTTGAGAAATCAGCTGAGATCCAAATTCGTTTCCTCCATGCATAGTCTGATATTTTTCTCTTGCAGCATTTAAAAATCTCTCCTTTTTCTGTTAGGCATTTTCGTTATAATGTGCCTTGGTGTGGGTCTGTTTTAATTTTGTACTTTGTGGAGTCCTATAAGCTTCTTGTATTTAATTTTCCATTTGATTCTTTAGGTTTGGGAAATTTCCTGATATAATTTAATTGAAAAGATTGTGCATTCATATATCCCAATAAATCTTAAATTTTGTCTTTTCACATTATCCCATAGTTCCTGGAAGTTCTGTTCATGGTTTCTTAATATCTTCTCTACATGGTCAACTCTATTTTAATATTACATATTTTGCCTTCATTGTCTGAGGTTCTGTCTTCCAAGTGGTCTAGTCTGTTGGTGATACTTTTTATGGAATTTTAAATTTGGTTTATTATTTCCTTCATTTTGAGGATTTTTGCTTTCTTTTTTTTCTTTTTCAGAATCTCTGCCTCTTTATTGAAGTGATCTTTCACTTTCTGTATTCTCTCTCTGATTTCATTCCTTATACTGTCCTTTGCTTTGCTGATCAGTTAAACTATGTACATTCTAAACTCCTTCTCTGACATTTCTTCCACTGTAGCATCAATGGATTCTGTTACTGGAGCATCTTGGTTTGTTAAGGGGTATTTGTTCCCTTGATTTTTCATGTTGTTGTTTTTTTTGTCTACCCATCTAACAGTATGAATCTGAGGCAGTAAAGTTTCTACCCTGTGGACTTATAGTGTCCCTAAAGGTTTCCAGTACTTCACTTACTGAGAAGCTGACCTCAGATTTCTTGTTTTCATTGTACGGAGCAGCCAGGAAAGCGACCTCCTCTGTTTTGCCATGAGAAACATGAACGTGTAATTTGTAGTCTACACATTGACTACTACTCAGAAAGAGAAAAGAAATAATAAATTATTGTTTGAAACAAAAATAAACATGATTGAATCAAAAAACAAAGTAAGTTTAGCAAAATAATTCAGACATAATAGAGTGTGTACTCTACGACTTCATATATATGAAGTTTCAAAGACAGGAAAAACTAACCTATGATGATAGAAATCTGAATAGTGGTCACATTTGGGGTGTAGAAGCTTGATTGGAAAGTGAATGTAGGAATTCTCTGGAGTGAGGGGACTATGGTAGTTCTTGATTCATCTGATAATCCATTTGTCAAAACTCAGTGAATTATATAATGATGATCTCACATTTCAGTACATATCTATTATATCTCAAAAATAATGTTAAGTCAAATTTAATCTTGAAGAAACTAAGGACTACATTGTGAACTGTACTCCTCCCTTTACTTTGTTGGAAGACAAGGTATAATAGAAGGAACCCAGAAGATTCCCTCATTCCCCAGGTTTTAGGGGAAAAAACTTTACTTTTCCTAAAGTATGACAAGTTATTTCCCTTCAATAATCTGGGCTAATCATAGGCCATAATGTGAGAACCACATCCCAATGCTATTGCTTATTTTACAAGGTTTGTAGTTCTTAAAATTATTCATTGGAAACTTTGTGTTCAGTGCTGAAAACAGTCCTTCTTTATGTACGGAGTATAAACCAGGCTGACTCAGAATCATGATAATATAAATCAAAATTTAGTGTGAGGACACCAGAGTTACACGTGAGAGATTGAACTGTTACTTTCATATTTATTTATACTGATAAAAGAATTTTAGCAATCATATTTTTGTTGCCATCCCAAATATTTTCTATATGTTGTAAGACTGTTCCAATATTAGAAATTATACTTTCCTTACTTATATAAAATTAGTTACTTCTCTATGATGGTGTGCATGACAAAAGACTAGTAAGTCTGCAAGGATCAGTCATCAATTTCCTTATTTTTCTATGTAAGACTTTCAGTACAGTTCTATGGTATTCTATAATAGCATATACGAGACTGAGAATTTCATACAGAATGCCTTTGGCAACAAGATGAGTCAGACAAAGAGGAGAATCTTAATGCAGAATAAACATTTTTTCCATTGATATAAAATTGTTACCTCCACACAGATGGAAAAGGTCTGTGTGAGCTTTATGCCATCAGCTGACTTGCTGGGTGCTCTAGGCATAGTACTATCTTTAGATCTAAAAGTTGTTCACTAATATGAACATATCTGATGCTCAATAGTGTTGGTTGGTTACCAGTTCAAATTTGATGAAAATTCCAAGTAAAATTAAAGTAAAAGTCTAAATGATAACTGTTACTATGCATGGCTATTTGTTAAGAAACTTACTGATCAACATTAGCATGCCCCCCAAAATTAGTTGTTTTACATAAAGTGGGTCATTTTGTCTGTATGATTACTGAGAGACCCTTACACAGAGGGCATTGGTAAATTTTACACGAGGCACACTTTTCTTACAATGTGGACACATTAAGATTTAATACCTTTTCACCAACTATCTAGCCATGTTCCTTTCCATCACTGAACATCTGGCCAAACTCTCAGATAGTGCCCATTAATTCATGGTTCTGTTCTGGGCCAAGGGGATTATGAGATGCAAACGTAGATAGAACTATTGGCATGGTTTTCATTCTGCCCTATCTCTGAATAATGAAAAACTATTGCAGTGCTCCAAATAATAGCTCTACATGTATCATCAGGAGCAGTTTGTCCAACAAAGGCTTTTTTGTTGTTCCACAGAAATATAGACATTGAAATAGGCAAAACCCATGAGGTTATAAATGTGCACACCTCGAGAAGTTGTGGTACTATGGCAGGAATATTTATATAACAGTGTAACTATATGCAGAGGCAACTGAATTGGTGGGAGAATGACTTTTTGAAGCTAATAAAATTCCCTCTTTTACTGAAGAAGGCATGTGGTTGAGTACTCTTGACCTTATGACTTGATAGATCAGATGAAATCTTGTTCCTGAAGGGCAGCTCAGTTTAAAAAGTCTTCGCAAATCCACTGATTGTGCAATTAATTTATTAAGATTTAATGGCAAGTTAATAGTTTTCATATGGAGAAAATTTTCTTGTCTAAAGAAACCAAGAGTTTGTTCCAAAACCTTAGGGGTCTTAGAGCATTACAGCATAGAGCTTGATTTCATAAATTACCATGATCTATTTTAAAAGTAGTAAAGGGAAAAAAGGACCAAAGAGTAGAACAGCTTAGACAGCAGTCTAGATCAACTAGAAAACCTCCATTTTTCTTTTTTCAACAATTGGCCTAATTGAAAGAGTGTAAAAAAAATACCCCAGTATTATATATATTTTCTCTAATAGCTGAATGGACCAACTAAGCATTAGGTCCCTTTCTTAGCATGAGAGAATGTAATGAGTTAAAATGTCTTTCAATTTGGAGGAGTTGTCATAATAGACTTCATAAGCCTAGATTCCTAGGAAACCATGGAAATGGAAAAAACATAATTTCATGTAATTAGTTTCTCACCTTTGACATACATGTGGCCACTAAGGTATTTGCATATCTGCTATATCTAACATATCATATTATATCAACAGTACAGTATATAATTATGCTATTAGATGGCTATGCTATTATAATTGATATCTCTCTGATCTATACATGATATATACATGTTAAATAGAAGAACAGTTTATGTATATCTGGGATAAGAAGGCTAGGGCTTACTGTTGTCTTTGCTAAAAACCAATTGTTTCTAATGTTGTCTTCTTAATGGGAATACAAATTAAAAATTTGCTAGATCAGTGGATGCAAAATAGGGCCTATGGACTACATAATTTTCTCAGGTAAAACACTTCATTTATAGCAACAGTTATTTCCAGCAGGGGCCACACAAATTAAAGAGAAATTGTGATAGTATCATCTGAGAATTTCCCCTTGGAATAAATGTTCTTTAAGATTTGCTACTTTGACAGTGAAACCCAGTGAGACACTGTCTCTACATAAAACACAAAATAGGGCTGGAGATGTGGCTCAGTGGTCAAGTGCCCTGGGTTCAATCTCCAATATCAAAAAAAAAAAAAAAAAAAAAAAAGATTCACTACTTTGAGCACTAGTGAGAGAGCCAAGACTTCTACATGCCTCTTAATACAACCTTAGCTCCAGATATTCAGAGTTGTTGAATAAATCCATTTAAATATGCAGTCAAGAATTGGAGAAATAATCATAAGACAACAGATTGAGACACATATGACCACCAGTCTAGCCAAAATTCAGTTTTTGAATGATGCTCTGCTGCCCTGGACTAGGATATGGATAAGAAGTTTGTGGGTGATAGATCAACTCGAAATGTCCAAAGTCTCTATATATTTAGAATCTCTCACCTATATTGTAATAGGCAAGATCTAATAAAGGAGAAAATGTACATGAACTACAACATTTAAAAAAGAGGAAGTTTAACACATAAGGTTTTGTTAAATTGGTGACAGAGATCTAAGAATTCAAATGATAAATGAAGCCGGGCGCGGTGGCTCAAGCCTGTAATCCCAGCACTTAGGGAGGCTGAGACAGGAGAATCGCGAGTTCAAAACCAGCCTCAGCAACGGCGAAGCGCTAAGCAACTCAGTGAGACCCTGTCTCTACATAAAACACAAAACAGGGTTGGGGGTGTGGCTCAGTGGTCGAGTGCCCCTGAGTTCAATCCCTGGTACCAAAAAAAAAAAAAAAAAATGATAAATGAGGAGGAAAAGACAGCTTCTTGCTATTGCATTGGCTTGGATGGACAAAGGAAGAAGGCAGTTTATCTAGAAGCGCAGAGTCAACCAGAAACCACAGCTGACCTGTCTGGTAAAAGCAAGAGCTGTGGACAAGATAACAGCCACTGAAGGATGGGGTGCATAGGGCAGAGTGTGTAAGCTAAATATTTGCCTTGTTCCTTCCTCTTACCTTCACAGCAGCATCTACTACCTCTTGCTCTCCAAATTCAGTGACAAGTTAACTTTCAGTGTCTGGAAATGTAGCATGTAGGACTCACTACAGTATAGAGCAAGTGGTGAATAGGTGAGGAATAGATGTGAGCTCCAATGGGCCAATGAATGGCACTTTGTACCAGGTGTTCTTGTAATTCAGAGTAATAAACCAGAGCAAAACTTAGTAGCTTAAAACGATGACAATATTCATCTTGCTAATGAATAGGCAAATTGTGCAGGCCTTTGCCATACTCAGTGTCAGCTGGGGTGATGTGGAATCATCTGACATTTTGTTCACTCACTCATCTGGTGCTTGATGCTAGTTATCAACTTGGACCTCAGCTGGGGCTATGCCTGGAATAGCTCTGTCTGTCTTTTCTATGGGGCTGTTTGGCATATCCACATTTCGGTGGCTTGGTTCCAAGAGTGAGTATTCCATGCGGATTTGTTTGCAAGCTGTAATTTCTGACAGAGTTATAGGCTGTCCAGATTTTAAGGAGAGGTACCATAGACTCACACCTCTAGGTAGAGAAATGTCAAACTAATTGTATAACAAAGGCATATTAGATAAGAATATATTGGTTTGAGCATATTTAAAAAGTATATCTCACAAATCAAGAAAGGCTGAGCATTCCACATATTTTAGTTCAGGCCACTAATTAAGTCTATATATAGCTGACTAAGATAGCCAAAAATTATTCTATACAAACTTTAAACTCAGAATCCCTTGTACCTGTACTAAATTGATACTATGTCATAGTAACTTTTGAGATAGAAACCAGACATTAATGTTTAGATGTCAAGAAAGTGGTTTGGTATTTGAATCTAGAACTAAGGGAAAAGTTTAGGATAGATATGAGTTTAGAAATTGACAGCATATAGATTCTGTCATTAATATATTGATGAAATTATAGCTGATTCCAAAAGAAGTCAGTATAGATAGAGAAGAAGTCAAAGAACTAAATCTAGGGTCACTACAACATTTATAAAAGGTAGTTTGAGAAGGATTAATTGAAAAATTAATTTAAAAGATGCAGGTCATGGATCAAATAAAAATTGGGAGACATTCTATTATATCCTGAGGAAAATACCAGGTGAAGAGAGTAAGTAAAATGTCTCATGCTTTACATAAGTCAAAGAAGATGTGGGCTGAGAAGTGATCATTGGATATGACAACATGGAGTTCATTGGTGATGTTATGAAGTGGTTTTTGTGGAATCCTGGAGTAAAGAACTGATTCCATGAAGTTCAGGAAAGAGAAGCAGATAGAAATTGGTATCAGAGATGATGAAGTCATTTGCTTTTCTTTTAAATTTCTATTTCTCTTTTAAAATAACATTTTTATATCTATTTTATACAAATTCTATTCTATAGTTCTGTTTTATAATTATTCATTTTATTTTCATCTATGATAAATTTATTAGCACTATAATCCTCACTCTAATTTCCCACCACCTATACAACGTCTGATATTCTAAGATATATTTTTAAAGGTTAGTGCTCATAACATTCAGATATCTGGTTTAGCAATTTTCTTTGTTTCAGAATCTTAATTTTATGTCAGTATGATTTCATTCTGTAGCAAGAGTCCTTATAAATGGCTTCTCCATTTCTGAATTATGTATTTTGACTATGTCTTAGTTAGCAAAAAGGACTCATGATGCTGTCTGCTTTGAGTTTTCTCATGTTTGAGAATATCTTCCTTTTGATTTTATACTTTAAGAAAAGTTAACTTGAATATAATTTTCTTGGTAACAATATTTTCTCAGTACTTTTACATTTATACTGTATTGACTTCTGGTTTGAAGAAGCAGTCCAGCTTGATTTTCTCTTTGCGGGCGACTTTCTTCTACCTAGATGAATGAAGTATACTTTGAAAATACTTGACTTCTTTAACATCCAGTACATAACTCAATGTTGATTTTTATCTTTTAATTCATTTTGGTGTAATTGGCATATTTTAGTCTACTGATGTAATTTTTCATTTCAGGGAAGTTTTGCTGTGTCATTTCTCTAAATACATTTTTCAGGTTCAATTGATTCATTCTCCATTTTAGGAGCCTTTGGATAGATCATCAGTCTTTTTGTACCTATTATCTCATTCTTGTCACTTTAATCAGTTCCTTTTCCTCCGTGTTTAAAGTGACGATATAGATTTCAACAATGACTATTCTTCCTTGTTGTTTCTAGTTTATATTATTAGAGAACATAATGACTTTCTCTGGTTTGTAACATATTTCCTTGGGGTATGATATTTATTAAACAAACAACATATATGTATGTTTGTGTGCATGTGAAATTTTTAATACCAAAGTTCTCTGAGGATGTTTATATTATAGGAGAGGATTTAAAATTTTTTATCTATTTGGTTTCCTAATTTTCTTTGTTGTTGTTCAATTTTTATTTTACTCATTGATACAAGGAAAAAAAATATCATAGAAGGACAAGGTAAGCTACTTGTCTATGAAAATCAGTCCATAAATGGATATTACCTCTTTAGTCTGCTTTTTACGTAGGCTGGGTCTTATTCTCCTATATTATATTCTTATTGGAGCTAGGATCACTCAAAGTATATGACCTTCCCAGAAACAATACTATTGCTCAAATTTTGTCATAGTTTTTTGTACAAAGTAACCAAGTAGGCTATTAGGCTGGGTTCATCAGGCTACTGCTGCTGTTTGAGTTCAAATTTCTTGCTTCTTTTTGACTTGGTCTTGCTATTGTGTTTGAGAAGTCAAAGTATGAATGCTAGACAAAAAAATCATCTGGTGTCTTGTATATTTTTTATGAGTAACAATTAATGATGAACAAGTGTCCTGCCAGTGCAGTGTGAGGCTGTGCCTTGGAAATGTGTATGTGGAGAAGAGGAATGCAGGAAGGACAAGAGACAGATGAACCACCAAGGGAAGAGGAACTTCCCTAGCGTGGCTGGGCCTCTGCAGAAAAATAAGTGTCTTTCCCAAGAACAAAAGCTCTAACAGTTTTTCTCATCCTTATTTTTAATAAAAATTTCAGGTAGATGATATATAATCCTTTATCACGACCTCTCTGCAGCTGCAGGCTGGTCTCCACTTCTTCAGACAGTGTTGCCAACTCACTGCTTCCATTCTTTTTCTTTTATTTTGAAGCTAAGGGAGAGTTGAGGTGGAGATATATTTAGTCTGGGTTTAGATGCAATGTCATTTCCTGCATTTGCTTTTGACAAGGGAAAGGATGCTACTAATATTGATACTACTTATCTTCTAGTCTCTTGGAAAGGTCCACTCTCACAGGTTCACACCTTGTCAAAACGTGATTCTAGAATTTTTATCCCTGTTGACTTTTACCCAAAGGTAAAATATGGTTGGCATTTATTAAATAGACCTAATTTTAGATTATGCTGTTATGTTTTGTTTGTTTATTTATTTTTGGAGATTTATTTTTCTCTCTGAGCCCAGAAATGCTTTAAAATTATGATTGTGGTAATTGAAAGCTATTTATAGTGTAGTAAGGTAGTTCTTTTTCCAGATTCCTTCAGAAACTGGAAGTAATTTAGCATTCAATATGTGTTGTGTGCATTCAAACCTAGATTTTTTAGATGTGTATAGAAGAAATGAGCATCTATATTCTGATCTGAGAAAAGCAAATGCCTGGCATGCTTCTCATTCCTTTTGTCATCTTATGTCAAATTTGATAAGGAAGAGAGGTTCCACCACTTCTTTACCATCCTTATTGCCCCCATTGATTTTGTCTGTCAATTGATTTCTAGATTGATGAACTTTTCCCATTTACACAAATTTATACTTAACATTTAGTTTTATTCTTGTCTTTGCTGATGTTTTCTTCCTGTAGCCTAATTCACTCTATTGGTTTAAATTTTCCAAAATTTAGATGTGAGACACACACACAGGAGATTTGGTCTACAATTTAAACATCTACTCGGGCAGCCTAAGAGAAATCACTCTTTTATTCTCATCTTGTTCTGAGAGTAGGGATAGTGTCTATAACTCAAACCTACATGTAAAAAGTAGCCCCTCTGCCTGAACTCAGAGGTATTTTATGGAAGTTTGATTCTGTAAGGAATGATATGTTGTCATAAACTAAGCTAAAATTGAAAAAGGAAAACTACACAGAAACGGTCCCCTTCAACACCTCTACCTTTAATAGTAAGGGGAAGATTACCAATAGCTCTGAGATTCTTGTCATTCTAGCAATCTCCTTCTGGGAAGTAGTTATAGGGTAAAGGGAGAAGCAAAAATAGCTCTCAGTAATCCCCAAAGGGAAGAAATTTCCATTATAATAACCCAAAGAATTTGAGAGGAAAATTACTCACATTCAGTTCTATAAGATTTCAACCTGAAAGATAGACTTAGAAAGCTTTAAACTTAATTTCCCTTAAATATGTTTATTTATTTTTTGATCATGTAGAGAAATGTTTAAAAAATGACTTGAGAAAAAATGGTAAATTATTTATATAAACCTGTTGTTGAGGATGTTGTTAACCGTTTTATATGTCTTCTCTTGAAAAGATACATAGGGAAGAATTCATCTTGTTCTTAGTTCTAGAAATGGTTCTATTTCTCCTAAGTAGCCTTGTTATGGTTAGACACTAGGTGTCCCCCAAAAGCTCATGTGTGAGACAATGCAAGAAAGTTTAGAGGTGATATGATTAGGTTATGAGAGCTTTAACATACTCAGTACATTAATCTGCTGATGGGGATTAACTGGTGGTAATAGTAGACAGGTAAGTTGTGGCTGGAGGAGGTGAGTCATTGGGGTGTGCCTTTCGGGTATATATTTTGTCCTTAAGTGAGAAGAGTTCTGTTTCTGCTTCCTGATTGCCATATCCTGAGTTGCTTTCCTCCTCCACACCCTTCTGCCATGATGTTCTGCCTCACCTTGAGCCCCGAGAAATGGAGACAGCTATCTATGGACTGAGACCTCTGAAACTGTGAGCACCAAATGAACTTTTCCTCCCCTAAAATTGTTCTTGTCTGTCTTTTGGTCACAGCTGTGGAAAAGCTAACTAAAACAAGTCTCAAACTCTATTTACCTAAAAGGCAATTCAGCTATCTTTCCGTGAAACACATTCCTACTCTGGTTTCTTAGTTCTGGAAAATGGTATAATCAACCAAGATGTGGTGGTCTCTTTCCTGGTGCTCTTCTTTGCTCACCTGCTATACATACAATCACTACATTTTGCAAATTACACTTCTCTCATATGTTCTGTTCCTATTACAAATGTCTTAGTTGTTTGAAATTACAACAATAACAACTTTTTTATCTGAAATGGTTTTGTTTATTAATATTTATCATTCTTTTTTTAATGGAGCACAATTTTTAATTTCTCTGGTTGTAAACAAGGTAGAGTCACACCATTCAGGTCTTCATACATGTACTTAGAGTAGTGATGTCCATCTCATTTCACTGTCTTTCCTACCCTCATGTCTCCTTCCTTCCCTCCCTCATCTATGCCCTATCCAAAGTTCCTTCATTTCTCCCATGTTTCTCACCTCACCCCCATTATGGATCAGCATCCACTAATCAGAAAACACTTGGCCTTCGGTTCTTTGAGGTTGGCTTACTTAACATCTTAATGTGTGCTGTGGTCTCTTATCTCATATTCCTCTAGATAATATGTTTTGAAAAAAATGTCATAATATTTAAACAGTGGATTAAAAATGAATATTTGTATATTTGTCTCACATAATAGGATATAAAGCACTGAGAAGAAAGGTATCATGTCATGGACACTATGGCTAACATAGTTATTTATTTGAAAACTCACCCTAATTTTTACATCAATTCTTCTAATGATATGACTTCATGAATTATTTTAAGTACTGATATCTCCATCAATATATCATATTTTGAATACTTTTGCATCTTAGCTCTCATATACTCATTTACTCAGTGATTCTGCTTGTGTGTATTTTAAGAGCAAATCACTTTTGGAATAAGGCAGGATGTAAATAAATTAAGTAATATAAACTAATTCAACCAAGAGACCTGGGCTGGCAGACAACCTGCCATATCCTTAGGAACAACCAGTTTCCTGTAAATTACATTTGGAGAACTATTAATCTTGTTCAGTGAATGTCTGTGAGTTCTATCCCTTTTATACGTGTAGCCTCAGTGATATAACATGCTTCAGTCCAACTCTGCTCTGAACACTAAGTCATTAATACATTTACCCATAGAAGCTATTTTATTTCATGCTTCACAAGCTCTATGAGTTTGACCTTTTAAACAGTATTAATAAATGTCACAACTGTCTTTGACCTCATCCTCTTTGAGACACTTCTAAAAGCACTGCTGAGAGGCATAATATTAAAAATAATAATTAGAAAAACTACTGAAAATTGGCTTACAGAATGTGAAAAAGTTTGAATAGTAGGTTTCGGTGGTATCTCCAGAATCCTTGGGTTATTTGGTGACATTTCTGGGGTTACTGTGAGGGGAAAAGTACCAGATGATTGATTGGATAGGTATTCCTCTTTTCCTTGGATTTCTGCTAGCATTTCAGTCAGGGCTGTTGTGGAGAAGAGATTAGAAAAAATTTAAAACAAACTGTACGTTTTCAAATCTAAGTAAATGTTATCAGAATTTTCATTTAATGATTTAGAACACTTTACTTCTTATTAGATATCTTGCATGCATAATCTGATCCATTGGCCAAGGCTTTATTAATTTAATCTCATTTTCAAAGTGATCAAAATATGCTGTTGTTTTAGTTGATACTTTAATGGGCCTTAAGTTTTTATAGATTTCAGCAGGATTAATCAGTTTATTTAAAAAGGGCAAGAATCTTGATACATAATTCTTTTAAAAAGTTGTGATTATTTTGGTTTCACCAGCTTTGTATGTGTTGAATAGAATTCTATTAGATTAAAACAAAGTTACAAAGGGGAAATATTAAGTATATAAGTACTTCAAAAAGAAAACAGAAAATGACAATTTTTAAAAGTTAATTCTAGTTCAATCTGTGTTACTGATCATACCCTCTTGGAACTGGGAGGAGTGTAAATTGCATCTTAAGTACTTCTGATTCATTTAATCAGGGAAACTTCAAGAAGCAAGTATCTCAGTATGTATTGCACTAGAGAACAGTTGTTACCAAACAGCTGGCAAAATACTTAGAGAGGGTTATGCTTATTAACAAGATTTTGAAAATCTACATTTTCAAACAATTAAATATACTTATTCTTAACCTGCATGATCACTACTACTACATTGTCTATTTTAGAAGATAAAATACAGGAACCAGTATTTCCTAGATGAACCAGAACATTTCCAGAATGATGAAAAGTATTCCAGCCTACTGAGTATAAAATTAGATTGCTGAATGACTGTGGCTGGCTCAGAATCTGAGGTCATGATGACTCTTCCTTATGCTAAGCAGATGAAATGTCAGAATAAAATCATAGCCTGGCTTTAGTTATGAATCTTAAATTAGGTGAGATAAAAAACCTTTTGAAGTGTCATGTAGTATGATTTAGGTTCGTATCTCTTTATTCTTATCCAGGGTACCGGAAATCTTATTATATACCATGAAGACAACTTGCTAGCTAAGCTGACTTTAAATGAGCTTATATTCACCCTATGGGGCCAGTGAAGCATCTTCTCAATGCGTTTGGTTTACAACCATAAACAAATTATTGTACTACTATCTTGTTTTATGCCCATTGTTAATATTGTAATAGGTAGCCAGCAGACTACACAAAGCCCAGAACATCATTCTGTACATAATTAACCACAATTGTGTTACCTCTCCCAGTGGCAAAACACAATTAATTGTAAGGGGAGGGGAGGCATCAAGGATTGATGAGGAATAAATTCAAATTTGCTTAGTGTTTAGGAAATTTAAAATAAAGATTTGAACTAAAAGCTGGAGAGGAAAGGGGAAAATTATTGTATTGTTTTCATATTTTTGATACTTGATTGTTAT
This sequence comes from Geosciurus inauris, assembly GCA_004024805.1. Lineage (NCBI taxonomy): Eukaryota > Metazoa > Chordata > Mammalia > Rodentia > Sciuridae > Geosciurus > Geosciurus inauris. Next base: position 2,705 of record PVHX01015045.1, on the reverse strand, counting down.
GTTATGTCCTAACTCCCTAATCTGAGGAACACTGGCTAAGGGATGGTTTACTATGTCAATATCAGTACATTTTGCTTATATTTTAGGCACTCTGAATAAGGCAAGAGTCCCTAAAATTTTTACTCAAAACTACCACCATTATATCCTTAACATATTTACTTCAAAAATTTAATTATTATTATTATGGGTTCTGCAATGTTGCTAAGATTTTCATAGACTATAGCCCAGTGAAATTATATGTTAATCAGACTTCAAAAGTTTGGAATATTAGTATTTCCAGTAGTATGTAAATTTGAGTTAAAATCTTCCACTTTCAATGTCAAAGTTTGGGATAGATATTCTATGCAAGAACATGAACTTCATAGTTCAAAGCAGAAAAAGCATCTTTCACATTTTCTCTCTTCAATTATTTGAGAGAAAATAAAAATCAGGACTCCTCACTTACATAACTTCATAGCTCTCTTTCTCTCTCATTTGTTTTTATATCTCTTCATTGTCAATAATATTTGAACCATCTAATCTTATGAAAAATATGTATGTCAACATGTAGACACTTACAGAGACACTCATACATGTGTGTACAAATACACAATAAGCTGAAGCTACACTAAAATTATTCAGTTCCAGTAATTGCCCAGTTCTGAGATAATGAATTAAAATGAATTTATGTTATCAAACATTCTAAAATTCTATTTTTATACTTAATTTTGCTTTATATAGAGATAGGTCATGTCTATTCTTGTCTATGAATAATTTTTAAATTAATAGAATATTAAGCATGATATCCAGCTTCTCTCTTCCATATCAAATTTTCGAATCCCCTAATTATTTCTTCCTAATTAATTTTAACCATTTTCTTCTATAAAATTTTAAATGTGTCTTTGGATATTCCTTTCCTGCCAATGATTTGAATGTATTGCTTTTAATATTTAAAGAGACTTAATGCTTCCACATATCATCTTTTGAAGGTCTTTCTATAATTTTAATAGGTATCTTTTTTCCCAGTCATATGTGATTCAACATGCAATCTTGGGTTTGAGCCAGATTGATGATAATCAATAGATTTTGTGGGAACTAATTCTTGCAGGAATATAAGAAGTGGATTGCTTAAGGTCATAATAACTGTTTTAAAATAAGTAAGGGTATAATGTCAGACATTAAAGAAGTAGAAAATTAACAATAATGCATTGATAAGAGCCATGCTCTAAACATTTGTTTCTCTCTAAAAGTCACAGGTTGAAATCTAATCATCAATGTGAATGTATTAGGAGGTGAGATTAGTGTCAGTATAAAAGAGGCCCCTGAGAGCTGCCTTGTCCCTTCTATCATGTAAGAACCCCCGAGAAATTGCCATTTATGGTTCAGGAGGGGACCCATATCAGATCCCAAATTTGCCAGTGCCTTGGTCATGAACTTCCCAGGCTCCAAAACTATGAGGAATAAATTTATGTTTTATAAGTGTAATTGTTCACAGCAGCCTGAATGGGCCAAGTAATTCTTGCCACAATAACTTCTTTTTTCTCAATCATGAGTTTCTACAACTTGATTATACAAAGGAATCACCAAAAGTAGTTCTTAATAATCATGATATTTTGCCTGGCATGGTGGCACATGCCTGTAACCCAAGCACTTTGGGGGCTGAGACAGGAGAATCATGAGTTCAAAGCCAGCCTCAGCAACGGTGAGGCGCTAGGCAACTCAGTGAGACCCTGTCTCTAAATAAAACACAAAATAGGGCTGTAGATGTGACTCAGTGGTCGGGTACCCCTGAGTTCAATCCCTGGTACCAAATCATCATCATCATCATCATCATCATCATGGTGTCTGGATTACACCATTTCTGAAAACAGAATATTTTAGGGACTACTTCTTTCCAAGAAACTTCCTAGATGATAATTATGTAGTTATTCTTTTAGAAAGAAAAATCTTGAGGAATAGTTATGCTCGCTCATAGCCAATGGAAATTATGCAAATGGCAGAGACATGTTGAAAGTGGTTTCATGGTTTCTTACAAAGCTAAACGTGTCATACAATATAACCCCAAAATTGAATTGCCTACATATTTATACCCAACTGATTTTAAAATACATGTCTAAAAAAAAAAAAAAAAAAAAAAAAAACCTTCACATGGATATAAGTAGCATCTTGGTTCATAATTACCAAACCTGGAAGCTAAGATATCCTTAAACAGGTGAATGGATAAATAAACTGTAAAACCACACTAAAATGAAATACGGCTCACTGCTAAAAAGAAATGGAGCACTAATCTTTAGGATATGTAAAGAACTCAAAAGACTTAACACCAGAAAAACAAATAACCCAATCAATAAATGGGCTAAAAAACTGAACAATACATCACAGAAGAATATAATCAGTCAACAAACATATTTTTAAAAAGTGCAACATCTCTAGTCATTAGAGAAATGCATCAAAACTACTCTAAGATTCCATCTCACTCCAGTCAGAATGTCAGTTATTAAGAAAATAAGCAGCAATAAATGTTGGCAAGAGCCGGGCGCGGTGGCTCAAGCCTGTAATCCCAGCACTTAGGGAGGCTGAGACAGGAGAATCGCGAGTTCAAAGCCAGCCTCAGCAATGGCGAGGCGCTAAGCAACTCAGTGAGACCCTGTCTCTACATAAAACACAAAATAGGGCTGGGGATGTGGCTCAGTGGTCGAGTGCCCCTGAGTTCAATCCCCAGTACC
>PVHX01015044.1:0-48190 GCA_004024805.1 Geosciurus inauris | reverse complement strand
GGGTTTGCTCAATGAGTTGGGTCCCACAGGAAAAGGAGACTGAGGAATGGGGTCCCACTGGATGAGGTCTGGGGTCCCAGAGGATGAGGGACAATGGAGTCCCACAGGACAAGGTCTGAAGTCCCGGAGGATGAGGGTTTATGGGGTGGATGGTTGAGGAGTCACTCACCCAGACATTGGGGGTGGGAAAACTGCTTTGCCAGAGCTAGAAGCAGACTCCTTTATTTCAGTAATGCAACAGTTTATATGGGGTCCTTGGACTAATCATGGTCCTGAGGTTAGGTTACATCCAATAGTATATTGATCCATGTCGGGTGCTCAGCCAATCCACATGGAATGAGAACAAGTGAGTCACAAAATGCAGCCAATCTGCATGGGGTAAAGAGGAGGGGTAACATTCAAAGTAACCAATCAGCATAGGGAAGTATTCAAAGTAACCTATCAACATAGGGCAATGGAAAGGGGAGGAGAGGCATTGAAGGCAGCCAATCAGCATAGGAGGTGCAGAAGGTATGGAGAGAGCTCCTATACACTTATATTATGAATAGACTTGAGTTCTTGAAAAGGAAAGGAAAAGAAGAGCAGGAAAAGAAGATTTTCAATATCACCAACAAGCTTTCAGTTTCCAAGTGAATACAGTTTGACATTAAACATTTCTCTTTCCTAAGGATACTAGAAGTTAAATTGTGGATGTTTTCTCAACAAATTTTATTAGCTATTTAACGTATGCACTTGGTTTATTTCAGTAATAAGATGCTTTCAAAATTTAATGTCTTCAGCAAAATATTTACTGAGTCAAAATATTCTTTTATATAAGAAAATAGAAAAATAAATGTACCTATATTTTACCTTAATGTGAGAGCACACACTATTTGTAAAGTATGCAACATTTTTCATTGAAGAAAGGACTTAAAAGTATTCCAGTAGAAAAACATGACAGCATGAAATCATACAGTATGTACTTACTGAGTATTTTCAGAGCTAGAAATCAGATGTGTGTGGCTACCTAGTGAAAAAGTCTGTGAGAAAACACTGGAAAGCCACTACAGAAAGCCAGCAACCAGAAAAAAAAATTGGCTTTTAAAGCAGAAATACATTCATTAAAAAAAGAGGTTTCAGGAATGCCAGGGATAGCTAACTGGGTAACAAAGAGAAAAATCCTCTTTGGTGGGCTGAATAGAATCTCAGTAATTCAATCAGTAATAGGAGAAAAGCAATAAATAAACAGTTTGCAAAAAAGTTTTTAAAAATTGCTGAAGCACATATGAATAAAATTTTTCAACACCTCTAGCTTGCAGGAAAATACCATTTACAGCTTCATTGATATTTCAGCTCACCTCAGTCAAAATGAAATTTATAAAAATATTCAAATAATAACTTCTAGAGAAAATGTGGGGAAAAGCATATATCATACACAGTGAGACTGAAAATTAGGATTTCCATTCTGAAAAGCATTATGGAGATTTCTCAGAATCTGACCACCATATGACCCAGTTTTCCCTCTCCTTGCACTTTATCTTAATGTACTAAAACCAGTACATACAAATGACACATAAACTTCATTGTTGTAGTGGAACTCAAATTTATAAAGTTGAGGAAACAACATAGATGCACATAAAAATAGAATGAATAAAGATCATGTAAAGATACTCAGCACAGAATTTATGCATATTATTACTATTTATTTATATATCAGGAATTAAACTCATGTATACTCAACCACTGAGCCCCCATCCTGAGCTCTATTTTGTATTTAGAGACATAGTCTCACTGAGTTGCTTATTGCCTTGCCATTTCTGAGGCTTCTTGCAGCCTCCTAAAATGCTCAGATTACTGGTATGACCCACCACTACCAGCTACATATTGGTTCTTCATAGTATACCATTATGTCAAAATGAGATGCCACATTTATAAAAAATGTCTCCAAATTTTCTGAAATATAAACATCATGACATCAAAATCTCCCTTATTTTGTAGACATATATTTTCTACTAATGCAATAGGAACATAATGTAGATTACACTAAATTTAAATGCAAATTTATTCCAATTGAGAGACTTGGATTCTGCCTAATATGTCCTGAAATATTTATTCACTCAGAATCTTCAAGGCAGAATTAGAGTGCATGCAATGGAGCCTCTTTAATAAAATTCTTTTATCTAAGCATGCTTAAAGGGATATCAAAAACACAATTTCCTTTTCTTAACCTTTCCAAGGTTAAACTTTTGCATAAAAACTGTGGGTTGAAGGGACTCACAAAAACTATCATGGTGAATGTATGAGAGACACTCAGATACAGATTTTCTGAAAACTCTGGGCAACTAGAGCATGGTCATGTGGTCTACCTAATCTATAGAATCTCATGGCACTTTAATTGAAATGTGGTGTTTGTAGCTCAGAACACATATGTGTCTGGTGAACTTATTTTCCACATACAAATAATAAGTTCTATTTCTTTTATAAAACTCTTATTTTATTTAAGTGTTTATATCTCTCAGGTTTTTGTGATATCTCTAACAAATGCATTTCTTGTTAAAATGTAAACTTTAAAAATATAAACAATTTCTTAAACATTTAATTAGCATAAATTGGATATCTCTTAGCAGCAGATACAAATAAATAGAATGAAAATATTCTGTGAAAAATGTGTCACAAACTTTAAAGGCAATATAGGCATGATTTAAATAATTAAATATATTCCATATATCTTTCACTTAGATACCAATGGAAAACTATAAAAAATTTCCAACTCATTGTATGTCCATTATAAAACTTTATTTTTGTGGTTTTAAATGCTTATCTTTACTATGCTTTTATTTCTGTTTTGGAATACAAAAAACTTACTGTGCTAAGATTATCACTGTATGGTTAGTAGATAAGTTTATTTCAGATTTTAAGCATTTTTCACAGATTATGAATCAGATACAGGATAACTGGCTAGTTACTTAGACCTTTAAGCTTTCTGTTTCACCAGACTATACTGAAAGAATAAAAAAGAGAATGATGAATATTTTACTGCTAGAGTTTTATACTAAGTTTTTAATATTTGGGTTCATCATGTAATTATTTTATTTCTGTGAGAGTGGTTGGGTTTTAAAATAGAGAAATTTGTAATGGCTTTCTGAAAAATGCCATACTATGGCTGAGTTTTTGTCCATTGCCTAAAAGGTAACCCTGAATATTACATAAAAGCAAACATATTCATAGATATGACCACAAATAGGTGAGAAATATTTAATACAGTTACACAGAGTGATATTTACAGCATCTCAAACTAATGCATGTTTAATTTCTGGATATAATTAAGAAAAATTGTGCATATGTATTAGAAAAGATCAGGAAGTCCAAAGAAATATGAGAGGTGGATCATTGACAGAAGTATATGAGTAAATCCAAAAAGGTAAAAATCATATAAAGAGAATCTTCAGCCAACTAAAAATAAAAATAGAAATCCAGAAAATATGTACTATGTTACACTTGTTTTCTAAAGACAAAAAAAATCTATACCAACAAATGGTCAAAAATGAGGAGAATTATGTGTGACTCCTAGTGCAAAACAATGTAGCAACATTTGGTGAAATTAGGACTGTGCACATGGTTTCTCTCTCCTGGTTTTAACTGCAGAGATAATTTCCTGTAATAAGATAAAAGAACCTTCACTGGATTTTCACATTTTGTAACAAAAGGCTTGCAACAGCTGATGTTTCCATCATGAAAGACCAAAGTGGATGGATGTACACTGCAAATATTATGAAATCTATTATGTAATAATTAGAGAAATGTCCTCAGTGTGCATAAGAAATATGAGTGCATCTTACAATCTTTGATAAAAAATAGAAGAGATGGGAAACCATTAGTTGAATAAGTGTATGTAAATTATTTTTAATACAAACAATATATGCATGTATATATTTTAAAACAGCTTGGAGTAGATGCCTATAAGGTAAAATGGGAGGAGGGTTAGTGTGCAAAAGGATTGATTATCACAATGGAAAATTATTGACATACTGAATAATATGAATAATTTAATTCTCAGCACTGGATATCCAAAAAAAGATCTGCTGAAAATATAGAATGCAAACAATAGTACTGAATCACTAAGATTTACTTAAGAGAATAAATATATTTAAGAAATTTATCTTTCCATTTACATAGAAAATGATATATTTATTATAAATTTATTTCCACATTAGTTAAGTATTTTCTCCCAACTTTACTGGTAAACACTTTTGTTAGTCAAGTTTGATTTACTATGTATAAACTGCAAGTCATATTTACTCCATAGTTTATTTTTTTCTCTAAACAAATATGACTTTTTCCAAGTTATTATTTCTTTCTAAAATGTGCCTTTGTTTGGCTCTTAAAGGATATGAAAGTGTTTGAGCTATAATTTCTTTTTGTTTCTATAAACTCAGAGTTAGATCTCTTCAAAGAAAAATCAGTAAATCATTATAGACAAAATGACTAGAAAGACCCCTACACCAAAGCCAACAACAAACCCATGAAAAATAACAAATAAAAAAATAAAAAGCCTGTGATTATGTAGAAGCAATATTCTGATGAACACTAATATGTTACCAGTTTGGTAGCACTAGCAGCTATAAATATAAAAGTCTTATTTGAGTAAGAATAATTCAACCATTTTCCTTCCTATTTAAAAATAGCATTTCTTATCCCCAAAATTGTACAATACATGCATACTAACTTCCTAGGACAGAAGATGAGACTTAGAAGAATACTAAATATATATTCTTTATGTTCTATTATTTTTCATATTTTAGATTTTTGATGTCTAATTTTGTTCATATTCAGTATCCTAAGAGTATTGCAAATTGATATTAAATGATATTAATAATATTTTAGACAAAGAATTGAGACAAAAATTAGAAGCAAAATATAGTTTTTGAAAAATCCTCATATTGTAAATATTTCCAATATAAAATGAGCTTTAGAAAGCCCATCTAACTCAAGTCTAATTCTTGATCACAGGAGGTAATCATGAGTTTACACACCTGTAATATGACTTAGTTTGTCTTTCACAACAGCAGCATAATTATTATCAGATTTGCTATGAATATATGGACACTGTTATAAAGAACTGCTTAATAAAGTAAGCAGTGTGGATTGAGAGAAAGTGAGGATCCATTCGGGAATATGCTATCATTTGTAGTCCACTATTATGAAAAAAAAGAAAAAAATAATTAATACTGTTCATTTAACAGCAAATAATTACCAAGTTTTCATGAAAATTAAATTACTACAATGAGGTGTTGATATTACTCAATTTATCCACTATTATTTGGGAAAATTAGCAGGACTCTTAGTAATAACATGTTTGAAATGAGTGGCATTAAGGAAATAAGATGATGAGTGGCTGAAAGGTGCAGCCTGCCCAGAGTTCATACTTAAGCCCACGTTGGATTATAATCACTCACTCCTTTTCAAGGTTCACATCTATTGCTTCCCTAGGGGCTTGTATTTTTTAATACCTTTATTTAATTTACTTAGTTTTTACATGGTGCTGAGGATGAATTACTCAAGGTATTGAGTGCATCACATGTTCTAGGTAAGTGCTCTACCATTGAGCAACAACCTCAGGGAATTGCATTATTAGGTGGAGAACTTTATTTCCTAAAATAAATACATACATACATACATACATACATACATACATACATACATACATAAATACATACATACATACACAAATGGTGTAGTTCTAAAGTTAAAGAGGGTGGATATCCCTATCTTAAAGAAGCACTGTATTTGGGGATTTGCATCAAATTCCAAAGAGTTTAAAAAATAGATTATCTTATTGTTCTGGATACCATGTTTTCTCTGAAACCTTTAGAGAACAATCAGTTTTTGCTTTCTCCATCCCTATGGTAGCAAATTCATCCCTTGTATCATGGCAGCCTAATTCGAACATCTGTCACATTCTTCAAGAAATAGTTTTTCCTCTGTGTCTATGTCTTTCTTGGCGTTTTATCCTTCTTATAAGTGAACCCAGCCCTTTCAACTTATGTCACCTTACTTGAGGATGACTTCTTATAAGCCATTTGCATCTGTAGTCAAAATATTTCAAATAAGGTCACACTTGGAACCACTGCAGGTTTAAATTCAGTGTTTTATAGAGAACAATTCAGCCCATAAAACAATTCTTTCTTTTCTGGTATAAACCCACTATAAGAAAATATAAAATTTGCCTTGTTTTTGTAGTGTTACTTTGGTGTTTCAGATATAAGTAACCAAGACTACCCTGTTACTCTGACCATTGTCTTTGCTGTGAGTAAATATATACATATATATGTATATATATATATATATATATACATATATATGTATATATAACACATATATATTTAATATTATATATAATTAATATTATATTTATGCATTTTGTATATAATTATGTATATATATAAAGTATATACATATATATATATATATTAAATCTGTAAACCTTATAACCTATGTGTGTATGCCATTTCTTGGCATTGTGACAATGACAGGGATAATTTTAATGCCATAGGATCCCTTATTGATAATTTACATCTCTAAATGATGTAATTAATTTACATAAACTGGTTAGACTCTATCAATTGTGTAGCCAATATAGCCTGATCACATTAAATAAATATATTTACTTTTCTATGTACATAGTGGCTATGACCTAATTAGCCTCTATTACTTTTTGGTTTTAGTGACTTTATTAGCCCCTATGACATGAGGAGCCTCTGTGGCCTGAGTTGTCTGCATTGATCAATTAGCCAATAACTTCTAATACCTGCTTGGCATCTGTGACTTGAGTAGCCTCTATAACCCATATGGACTTTATGGCCTAAGTACCCTCTCTGTTGTGCACATATTCTATTAATAGAACAGCCTATATGACCTGAGTTACCTCTCTCACCTGCCTTAGCCTCTCTAATATGCATAGTCTCTTTGACCTTTGGAGCACCTATGATCATAGTTGTCTTTATAGCCTCCTTATATATATGGGATGATTAGCTCTACTACTTGAGAAACCCCTGACCCTGAGTAGTCTCTATCTCTGGTATAGAATATAGACCTCTTGACTTGATAGACTCTATCATTATAATAGCTTATGACCTGATTATCCTTTGTGACCAATGTAGCTTCTATGAGCAACATAATTTTATTAGCAGCATAGCTTTATTAGCCTTCATAGACTTATTATTCTAAATGACCTTAGTATCCCTATGACTGCACAAATGCTAATTCTTGAGTATCCACTTTGGTCTGCATAGCCTCTATAACCTGAGTGTCTTATATGACATGAACAGTTTAAATGACCTTAGTAACTCCTAAAACCTACATCACTTCTAGACATGATTAACCTTTTTGAAGTGAATATAATCTATGTCCTATAAGCCTTTATGACAGAGGGAGAATCTTTGACCTAAACTGACTTTATTATGTTCATAGCCTCTATGGCCTGTTACCTTCTATGATCCAAGTAACCTATATAATCTTCTTAGCTTTTGTGACCCATGTTGCCTCTATGACTTGCATATATTTTCACCTGAGTAGTCTAAATAACCTTAGTAGACCTTAGGAGTTTATAGCTTATGACCTTAATGAACTCAGAAGTGTTTTTAACCAGAGTAACACTGTGACCTCTTTTGATACATATGTGTAACATCTCAAATCTTAGTTACTATAATCTGTGCAGCCTAAATGTCTTGAGTTGTGTCAATGAGTGTAGTAGGGATTATGACCTGCACACTCTATTACTCAGATCTCTCTAACCTGAATAGCCTCTAACATTTATATATATAATGGCTAGCCTAAATAATATGAGTGACACACTTCAACTCTATGACCTGAATAAATTTTATAATCTGGATAACGTAAATGGCCTTAGTAGCCCCTATGGTAGTGAAGTCTCCAAGACCCAAGAAATTGCTATTACCTTAGCAACCTAAAAGATTTTAGAAGCCCTTATGACTTGAATAACCTATCCAAGTTGCTTCTATGGCATGCCAAGTCTACATGACTACATAGCCTCCTTGACCTCATTAGCCTGTATTACTACTGAAGCCTCCATGACTAGCATAGATGCCATTATCCAAGTAGTTTATGCAACCTTCATGAATGCTAACCCAAGTAGACTCTCTGACCTAGAAAGCCTCTAAGACCTTTGTATCCTTTATGGTCCAAGTAGACTCTGTGTCCTGTGAACAATGTATAAATTTAACAATTTTAACATCTGAGTTTCTTGTATTACCTGCCTGACCTCTGTGACATTTATGAATTTTATGAACACTGTAGAATTAATGGTATATGTAGCATCTATGACATTGGCACTACTATAAACTTAGTAGCATTTATTACCAGCATGATCTTTATACCTTGGTAGACTATATGGCCAGAATAACCTCCATGAACTGAGTAGATTGTATTACTAGCATGTCTATTAAATTTCTGTTTTTAGTAGGCTCTATGTTCTGTATAGTCTCCACCATCTGAGTAGCTCTTTGACCTGCATTGCTTCTGATATCATTCAATATTTTGTAGACTGAGTTGTTCTACCATAACTTTTAGATAAAATCTAAGAGGAGTACTATAGCATTACTTTAAGTCCAACATCCTGCATGTCTCTAGAAATAGTACCAATGGAAAATGCCAAGGTGTGACCAGCTTTTGTTGTAGTCAGAATCCCTCAGACCGTGGCTTCAATGCTTTATAAGAAACTATGTGGCTGAGTATAATTAACCCAATCTTGAATTAGTAGCTTCCAAGGGACCTTGCCTGAATTGTGAAGAAGATATAGGAGATCTACCCTGGCCCAAAGTGTGGAGAAGGCAGAGTAAAATAACCCCAGCCTGTTACATGGAGAAGGGGGTAGTTCATATGTGGAGGAGGAGACTGACTATGCAGTGGTCCCCCATCTACCAATGCCTGTTTATCTCAGCCTACTTCCATCTAGAGGCAACAACAAAAACTGAAAAGACATCACCATGGTCTCTGTAGGCCTGGTTACACCAGAAGTGAGGTATTGGTAACCTGCAGGAGTTCTGCAAGATTATAGGATAGAAGGTGTGATAACTCAGATTAGCACTGTAGGGAGAAAGATACATAAAAAACATGAAAAAATCAGGGAAATGAAATGCCTCAAACAAATCAAGATACTACAATAATAGAATTTATTGACAGCACAGTAGGGGAAATGTCAGAGAAGTTCAAAACATACACAGTTAAAAGGATCTGTGAAGCACAGAGTAATATAAGAGAGAAATTACAGGCAACAATGAGTCAATCCAAGAGAGATTAGAGAGCAAATGCAGACAAAAATTGATCACACCAACATTGACATAAGAGAAAAAATAAAGGTAGAAAAATATTTCTTAAAGAAAAAGAAGCCAGGCATGGTGGCACAAGCTGTAATCCCAGCACTTAGGGAGACTGAGACAGGAGAATCACAAGTTCAAAGCCAGCCTCAGCAATGGTGAGGCATTAAGCAACTCAGTGAGATCCTGTCTCTACATAAAACACAAAATAGTGCTGGGAGTGTGCATCAGTGATTGAGTACCCCTGAGTTCAATCTGCAGTACCAAAAAAAAAAAAGAGAGAGAGAGAGAGAAATATTCTGAAGGAAAAAAAAAAAAAAACAGAAATCTTTGAAATAAAGGAATGAATAAATGAAATAAATTCAATACAAAGTGTAAGATCAGATAGCAATGATCAAAAGGAAGCCAATTAAAACCACTGAGCAAGGCTTTACTTATTTATTCTCCTGGATGAGACTCCCTCATCCAACAGACTGAGTCTGGGAAAATTGTACTCATGCTAACAGCTGGTTTGAAAGTTATATGGCTTGGGGTAGGAAGAGAAAGCTTGGGACAGGAAAGGGAAGCTTTAGGCAGGAAGGGGGGCTTGGGACAGAAAAGGGAGATTTCTAGTAGTCCCATATTCTCCTCGGGTTGGTAGGGGATTGGCTGATTGACTGTAGTCAGGAGTTGATGTCACTGCTTTCCTTCTGGTATTTGATTGATTGTTCTCTCACATATGTGGGCTGCTTGGTGTTTTGATTCGTTAGCTGCCATAAATAATCTAACATGCAAGCTTTTTTGATGATATAGGACAAGGAATTTTATCTGGGTACTTTCTGCTGGGTGGGGGGCATCAGAGGAAAAGAAGATGGTTCAGGTATCAGATTGGTAGAGAGGCAAATGTAGGGATGTAGGAACATATGATTATAGGCCACTCTGGCAGCTTCATCTATGTGCTTTTAGGAAAGCCTGAGGAAGCAAGGATAAATTATTAGTAGAGGTTCTATTACTAATACAGGAGTGAGAATGGGAGTCAGCCATGAACTGAGGGCAGAGCTTAGCCTGCCTGGCCAAGGGTCATTGATTTTTTCTGTTTAAGCCTTTTAGTTTTTTGATGGAGGATGTTGACATTTATTTTGATCAGTCCAGTTTCATTGATATAGTAGCAGCATTCTTCTTTTAGGAATAGACTTTTTCCTCCTTTGTCTGCTGTTGGGAGATCTAGGACTCAACTGTTCTGTAATAAAACCTGGGAAACAGATGTAATCTGCCATTTCATGGAAACGAGAGGTGTCCAAGGTCTCTACAGTTTTTGAGCTTGTTGTTCAAGTTTCTGAGTGGTGGTTACTGCATAATCAATTCCTCCTGCTCCCAGCCTGGAGGCAGCAAATGAGGAGGCCAGGGAGAGCCCAATTACCATTGCTAAAAATATTGCCTATTTTTTCTGGAAAGGGAGGTGATAATGAGCCATGTTAATTCAGCCTTGTTGTACAGAGTTAAATGAAGAACCAAGGTGGATGAAACACAAAAGGCAAAGGGCATGCTGAGGCTTATATTCTCTGTTTGAAAATCATTGCACCAGAAAAAGAACCATGGCAGAGCAAAGGTTGGGGTAGGGATTTAAATGATATAAATGACCTGGTCACAGGGTGCTGAATCAGAGGAAGTGTAGCAGTAGGAGAAATTCCCTGCTGATTTATGAAAATCATTGTAAAGAGAGTGGTACCTCCTCAAAGGCCAGAGAGAGGGGCCCTTTTTGTGAGTTTGAAATACTGAGAGGAACATCAATGGGAATCATAGTTAAAAGAGTGTAATCCAAACATGCAGAGGAAACAGTCTGAAATGTTATTAACTTTGGATAAATTGAGAAGCTGAAGAAGGCTCTGACAAATTAGGGGCATCGACAAAAAAGGGTCAGCTTTAGAATAAGCAATTACCTCTAGCTGGTATTGGAGTTATTTTTCTTGCTCCTGGATAGTTTTGTTAATTTGAATATACACTGGTGTAAAAGTTCCCCAAATTCTGGCAGAGATCAGGGGAGCTTGGGAAAACCCAAATAAAATTTGCCATCAACACTGGAGGTCCACTTTGGGTCCCATTATTTAATTTGGTGTGTGCTTGGTTCTCATAGCAAGGCTTATCTAGGAAGTGCTTTTTGCATTAATTTTAAGGGCACCTGACATGGGTGTTAGATCATTACTTACAATGTTTTTAAGTTTAGTCTGATATGAAGCATAGCATTGCTGCAGGTGGTTTGGTTGAATCCAGTAATGCTAAGGGTGACTGCCCAATTGCAGGCAGTGGAAGGGCAATCACCTTGATTCATAAACTGGAAGTAGGTGATGTCATTTTGCTGCCACATTTCTTGGATGTAGAAGAGCCATCTGTGGGTTGAGATAGAGTCCTGAAAGAGATTAATGATTAGGGAAAGAAGAAAAAGGCTGGCAAGAAATGTTGAGTTTGGTGGGTCCCAGTGCAGTGGAAGTCCAGGCTGGGCATTGGGGGTAGGCATTTTTTTGAGGAAGGAGACATGGTGTCAAGGGGGGTGAACCAAAAGCTTGGCTGCCATTGGAGCACTATGTATGAATGTGTGAGGCCCATCCAGCAAGGTTCCAACCACTGAGGATGCAGCTCCCAAAGTAAGACTGTGTTGCCTGATTGAAGAGGGTCTGAGTCAATTTGTATATGTGCTGGGATACAGGCAATGTATGGTACAGGAAGGCAGTGGCCTGCATGTTCCTTCAGGACCTTGTGTAGAAGGGTGAGATAGGGCAGGTAGGACACAAGGGGAGGAGAATAGTTGGAAAGATTTTGTTGATTAGAAAAGGGTGCCCATAGAGTATCTCAAAGGGACTAAGGCCTGAGGGGGCTCTATAAACTGCCTGAATTTGAGTGAAGGACAATGGCAGTGGATTGTGCCAGGAGACCCTGAGTTCAATATTAAGTTTAGTGAGGTGATCCTTGAGGATGTCGTGAGTTCTTTCAACCTTACCCAGGGTTTGGAGTCAGTAGGGGACGTGGAGCCTCCAAGTGATGTTGAGGCATTTGGTGACTAGTTGTACAACATGAGAAGTAAAGGTCAGACCATTTTCTTACTGGATAAAGATGAGAAGTCTGAACCTGGGAATAATCTGCTCAATAAGCATGACAGCAACAGTGTGAGTAGTTTCCTGAATGTAGGAAAACTTCTATTCAACCTGAAAAAGTATCAACCAAAGTAAGTAGGTAGTGGAATTTTTTGTATTTAGGCATATGAGTGAAGTCAATCTTTCAGTCTTCCTCTGGCTGGTAGCCCCCTCATCTAGTGTGTGGTGAGTTTGGGTTTTATGCCTCCTTGTGGAAACACAGTAGATCAGACAGAAAAACTGGAATGGACCTGCTGGAGAGTAAGTAGTTCTCATTCCCGGGAAGTAAAAGAGGTGTTGTAAAAACTGGAAGAGGGGTTTGGGGCCAACATGAAGAGAGTTATGAATGCCCATCAAAAAACTTTAAGCTTGCTGTTTAGGGAGGGCAATACAATCAGATGACTGATCCAGCAGTCATTTACAAAATGTCTACCTTGTGTTATTAGGTCCTGTCACTCATGTGGGGTATAATTAGGTTTAATTGTGGTTGATAAAAATACGATAAGGATTGATGAGTATTTGGCTGTTAGTCCTTGTGCTATAGTGTCTACTTTTTTGTTGCCTACAGCTATGGGTCCAGAGGAATTTTGATGTCCTCTGCAGTGTATGATGGCCACTTGTGATGGCAGCTATAGTGCCTCTATGTAATGCCTCTAAGTATTTGGAAATCAGAGAGGCATTGGGCACTGGTGATCTCGTCATGGTGAAGAGCCATGTTTCTTCCATATAGTCAAATATGAATGAGCAATCAGAAAGGCATATTTGGAGTATGTGTAAATGTTGACTTGCTTATCTTTGAATAGGGTTGGAGCTCTTATAAATCCAAAGAGTTTGGCCTTTTTGGAGGTTTTCCCTTCAGGAAGATAGCTGGTTTTTAAAACTGAGGTGGTTGTGCAACTATACAACATTCATTGTGACCCAACATCAAACTGTCATCCACAAAAATAGTTAAGTCAGGTGAGAGAAATGGGTAATCAAAGAGATCCTTATGGGGTAATCCTAGGGCTATAGAACATGTGGACAGTAGTGGTAAAGCATCTCAAGGGGATGAGGATAGTTGGAAGATTGTGGCAGGATTGAGGGAATAACAACAAAGGGTAATGGTGGAGAATTTTATAAAGAGAAGAATTCTTGAATTTTTGAAGGGCTTAGAAGGGTAAAAAATTATAAATTAAGAGGTCCTGTAGCTGATGGATAGATATTATTTATTGGTTGGAGCAAGGTAAGCTTCAGGGCTTCCTTAGTAAGTCCACTGCGGCTGCCAGTGCACAGAGACATAATAGCAATCAATGAACCATAGAGTAAGGCTGCTTGGAGAGATATGCCACTGTCTTATATGAGGGTCAAATTGGATGGGTGAGGAGCTGAGTAGTGTGTGTTTGGGACATATTTAGGGATAGGTTGCATAGGAGAAGGTCATCCACATACTGTAAGAAAGTGCTATCCCCCAAGTCACAAGCAGTTAGATTCTGTGCTGAGGCTTGTCCAAAAAGGTGGGGTCTATCCCTGAAGCCTTGGGGAAGTACTATCCATGCCTGCTGTTGAAACCTAAAAGATGTAGGGTCTTCTCATGTGAAGGCAAATTGGTAATATGAGTCAGGATGCCAAGACATGTAAAAACGGCATCCTTAAGATCTAGGAGAGTAAAGTGGGTGGTTAAAGGAAAATATGAGAAAGAAAAGTATAAGTGTTGGAAACCACTGGGTGGATGGGAATAACTGCCTCATTAATTAGGCAGGGGTCCTGGACCAAGTAATATACTTGGTTTTTGCACCAGCAATATGGGGGTGTTACAGGGAGAGTCAGTAGGGATGAGTAGTCCCTGAACACGTAACCAGTCTATGATGGGTTTATGTCCCTCCTCATGGGTTTTGAAGATGGAAAACTGTGGATACAAGGGAAATTTATTGTGAGGTTTTAGCTGGATACAGGATGGCTTGTGGTGGAAGGCTATGACTGGCTTGAAGGTGTCCCAGACTTGAAGATCAACTAGGTCTGGGAGTAATTGCACAGTAGATATTGTCAGGCTATTAGAGAGAATACAAATTAGAATTAAAAGAAGATGGGTGGTAGTATTGTTGGGGTGTAGTTGGAGAGTGCCTTTTAATAATTGGACAATATTTCTGCCTAGGATAGGAATTGGACAAGATGGGATGACCAGAAAAGTGTGTGTGAAAGTGTCTTCCTCCAGGGCACAGGCTAGTTTAGCAGTTTGTTTTGGGAAGAAGAGTTTGACATCAATCCCTATGACTAAAACCTGGGAAGAAAACAAAGGCCCAGAGTGGGCAAGCAAGACATAGTAGATAGGCCCCAGGTCCACAAGGAAGTCTATGAACTTACCCACTACCTGGAGAATTACCTTGAGCTTGGCAAGGGTGATGGGGTCTTTGAGTTCAGGCTTTTACAGTTATCTGCAAACCCCAAGAGTTCAAGAGAAGGGACTGCCTGACTGGTCATACCCCCACATGGAGGTGCTGAGGAAGGGCCATCCATGGAGCAGTAACTTTTTCAATATCCTCTCTACTTACAGATGGGGCACAGCATAGATGGGGGGTGGGATTGGGAATTTGGCAAGCCCAATGACCTTTGCATCCACACTTGGAGCAAGCTCCCAGCAAAGGGAGTTTCTAGTTACCCCTGAAATTTTCATTGGAGCCATAGGCCTCAGGACCACTGCCAAGGCTTAGGTTGGAAGTATTAACTTTCTCTGCAATCAAGCCTGCCTGGCTATTTCAGTTTATCCTCAGGCATTATAAACTTTAAAGGCCATTTTTACTAGGTCTCGGATAGGGGTCTGAGGGTCCTCCTCAGCTCATTTGATCTTCTTCCTAATATCATGGGCTGATTGAGTAATGAAATGAGTAGCTAACACTGTAGTCCCAGAGGGAGACTCAGGATTAGCTTTGTATATTTGGTAAGAGCCTCTGAAGGTGCTTGAGAAAATGGCTGGATTTTCATATAAACCCTTGGTGATTTCTCTCAGTTTATAAAAATGTACTACCCTATTGGATACCACCTGCATGCCTGCTATGAGATATTGGAATTTGTGGGCACAGTGTCAGTGACCTTGTTGCCCATCTTGATAGGCCCAGTTGGTTTCAGTTAGGGGAATGGCTGCTTCACCTCTAGGGAGTGTTGTATCTGTTAAACAAACTTTATCAGGATGATCTCAAGCAGCTTCTTGGATGTGGGTACATTCATCTGGGGTAAGGATGAATTAGAGGATGGCATAGATGTTGTGGCAGATAAAATTATAAGTCTGAGAGAAGTGATAAAATTTCATAATGTAAGTAGATGAGTCAGCAGAGAAAGACCAAAGGCTCCTCTCAATCTGGGAAATATTACAAAATGTAAATGAAACATGTACTTGGACAATCCCTTCAGCACCAGCCACTTACCTGAGAGGACAAAAGAGCTTTGGGTCAGCTTATAAATAGGTCTGGCATGATTGTGTGTGGTCACTGAAAAGAGAAGGGAGGATTGAGCCAGAGGAGGGATCAACTGAGGGAGATGGGGAAGAGTTTTTTCAGTGGGATGTGAGGGCAGAGGATTTGTGTTCTGGAGCTTGGTAGGCGGAGCTGTGGCAGTAGTAGGAGAGAAAAGAGAGGAGGGGAAGTATCAGTCCAGGTAATGAGGGGTGTAACAGGAAGGTGGGGCATTTCAGGTGGACCTGAGAATGAGGAAGAAGATCTGGAAGAAAAATGGGAAAGGTGTTTGAGATTTTCCCTAGCAAGGAGAACTTGAGTGTTAGAACAGCTAGAAAAAAGTGTAAGATGGGATCATACATACCAAAAATCCTGAATTTAAGAGATTTCTGTCCACTTCCCCATTCAGTAACAGAAACTGTCCATATCACTGAGAATTTGAAAATAAAACATTCATTCTGGGACACATTGTCTAATCTATACTGGAGGCCAGGCCACAGTGAAATAAAAGATCAGACATTTATGACATATGTCTTGAGTGAGTCTTAATTTGGAGAAACTGGAATTTAAGTAACCCAAAGGAGTTTTAGGGTCTAGGGAGGACTCTGTATTTCCAATGACCTGTAGCACCCATGGGAGTGAGTGAGAACAGAAAAAAGTATCCCAAATTCTGATTGCACTCACTCAAGGAATAGAGGGCTGAGCAGGGGTCCTCTGTTCAACTCTTTGGGGGCCCAAACAGAGCCAGGAGGCTCAAAAATGGACTAGGACATCTTCACTGCCTTTGAGGCCTTGAAAAGAATAAGCAGGTGTCTATGGCATGCACATGACTTATAAATAGACCCCTGAGATAGAGCATGGCTGATCCACCAGCATAAGATCACCAGCTCCCCACGTTTCTTTTCCTTTTTCTTCTCTAGCTTCCATATATGAGAGAGATCATATAAAACTTGACCTTCTGAGTTCAACTTACTTCACTTAACAATGTTCTCAAGTTCCATTAATTTTTCTGCAAATGGGGTACTTATCCCACTTACCCCACTCCTGTTAGTCCAGATGAAGGGAGAGGGAAAGAAAGAGCAGCTCAGGAGAAGCAGTTCAGTTTGTTCATATGAAGGATAAGGTGGACCTCAGCCACTCTGGGGGAGGTCGAAGAGCCCTCCTATGTTTTGGCACCACATTTAAGGTCAGATAACAATGACCAAAAGGAGGCCAATTAAAACCACTAAGCAAGACTTTATTTATATATACTCCTAGTTGGAGTATATATAAATATACTCACTCAGCCAAACAGTGGGTCTGAGTGAATCACACACAGGCTTAGCTGGTTTGAAAGTTTTATGGGCTTGGGGTACGAAGAGCTTGTGACAGAAAAGGGAAGATTTGGGCAGGAAGGGGGGCTTAGGAAAGGAAAAGAAGGTTTCTGGAATACCATGTTCTCCTAGGGTTTGTTGACAGGCTGGCTGATTGATGATAGCCATGAGTTGATGTCACTGTTTTCCTGCTGGTGTTGATTGTTCTTTCATACATGTGGGATGCTGGAGTTTTGTTTTCCTTAGGAACTTTAAATCAATCTAAGAGAAAGCATCACTAACAAATTAGATCACTTGTAAGACAGGACCTCAGGCAACATAAACAAAATATATAATCTTGAAAATATATGACCACACAATCTTGTGACAAAATCTTGTGACCACACAATGAAGATAGCAAGAAACCATGAAGAGAATATCCAAGAATTATCTGATAATATAAAAAGCACAAATATAAGAATTATCAGGATAGAGAATGGCACAGAGTTACAAATTAAAGGAATGCACAATCTTTTCAATGAAATATCAGAAAATTTTTCAAACAAGAAGAATGAATTGGAAAATCAAATGCAAAGAGACTTAAGGGACACCAAATGGGTAAAACTACAACAGACTAATTCCAAGGTACATTGCAATAAAATATGCCTAGCATACACCAAAGAATGGAATTTTAAAAGCTGCAAAAATGTTTCAGATTGCATAGTGTGGATAAGAATTTGGATATTAGCTGATTTCTCAACCTAGATCCTCAAAGCCAAGAAATCCTGGAAAACAAATACCAAACTCTGAAAGAAAATTGATGCCAATAAAGACTCTTATATTCAGCAATATTAAGCTTCAGATTTGATGATGAAATAAAAGCATTTTAACAAAATTTAAAATAATTTATGTTGTGAAATCCTAAACTACAGAACATCCTCAGTAAAATATTCCATGAGGAGAAAGTGAAAAATAACAATAAAAATGGGCAAAGGGAGGAATAATACTAAAGACATGCAAATCAAAGAATAAAACGAGTGAATTCAAAACTAAACATAAACCTAAATGCCAGGAATACAAATCATATTTCAATAATATCTCTGAAATTTAATGGCCTGAGTGCATAAAGACATAGAATATAATATTGTATTATTTACAAAGAACCAAGAATTTACTGCCTTCAAGAAACTCATCATTAAAAAAGGTTATCCACAGACTGAAGGTGGAAGATAAGAACAAAACATACAACTCTTATGGACTGCATAAACAAACAGAAGTTTCTATCCTCATTTCTGATAAAGTGGATTTTTTATCAAAGTTAGGCAGAAGGGATAAAGAAGGTCATTTCATACTGCTTAAGCAAATCATATCAACAAGACATAAGAATTATAAATGTCTATGCCCTGAACAATAAAACATTCACACATTCCAAAAACCCCTTCTAAATTTTGAGAATCAAAGAGACCATGACACAAT
This sequence comes from Geosciurus inauris, assembly GCA_004024805.1. NCBI lineage: Eukaryota > Metazoa > Chordata > Mammalia > Rodentia > Sciuridae > Geosciurus > Geosciurus inauris. The sequence continues at coordinate 29,576 of PVHX01015044.1, read as the reverse complement.
AATACTGGGTGACTTGAAACACCTCCCTCACCACTGGACAGTTTTTTCAAACAAAGACTAAAAAAAACCACATAGAACCCAATAATACAATCAATACTTTAAAATTAACAGTCATATACAGAGAATTTTATCCATAAACAAGTGTATACACTTTTTTTTCTCAGCAGTACATAAATCTTTCTCTAAAATAGATCATATGCCTTAAAACAAGTCTTAGTAAATACAGAAAATAGAGATGCATTCTATAAGATCATAATGGAATTCAATTAGAAGTCAATAAGAATTTTTTAAAACAGTAGCTACTCCAACATCTGAAGAACAAATAATATGCTATTGAACAATTTATGAATAAGAAAAGATACCAAGGATGAGGTAAAAATTTTAGAAATAAGTGGGAATTCCAATACAACCTATCAAAATCTTTGTGACACTATACAGGCTATTTTAGGAGAAAAATTCATTGCATTGAACTCACTCATTAAGTAATGAAAGTCAATAATAAACAACCTGATATTACATTTCAAAACTCCAGAAAAAGAAGAACAAATCAACACCAAGAGAGGGAGGGGATAATTAAAATCAGGGTGGAAATCAATAAAATTAAGACAAAAGAAATAATTAGTCATAAAAGCTACACAGGTCAAAGATGTACCAAGTCCATAGATAGTACAAAGATATCCGAGGCTACATGGTTTCTAAAGTCCATTACATACATAGAATGTACGCAGTCCATGAAGTCTATGCAGTGTGCACAGGCTATGTAGGCTATTGAGGATACTTACACCAGAAATATTATGCAGGTCATACATGCTTCACAAATAATAAAGCTTATTGAAGTAATTTTACTACAAATGAATTAGAAAATACTCAGGCCATAAAAATAAACAAATAATAGATGCTAAGCTTGTCATAGATGCTAATATTTCAGAGGCTACATATTTTGAGAGGCTCTTTAGTTAATATTTCATAAAGTCTATGCAGTTCAGAGGCAATGAAGGGTTATATAGGCTATTCAAATCATAGAGTTTTCTGGTACAATAGAAGTTACTCTGGTCACTGATAACATACATGTTATTGAAGTTACTCATCTCATAGAGGTTACATAGATTATGGCGGCTAGCCTACTGCAGTTATTGAAGTTACTGTGGTTACTTATGCAATTCTGCTCATAGAGGCTACTCAGCCTAGAAGCTACATAGGCCACAGACTTTGTATAAATCAGACAGTGAATGCATGTCATAGGCTATGCAAGTCAAAGATGCAATGCATTTATAGAGTCTACACAGATTATAAATGTTATCCAGGAATAGTGGCTACTCATGTTGTATGTGCTACTCAAAAAATAAAGACTATGCACATAATTAAGGGTACACTTGTCATAGAGGATAACCAGATCATTTAGGCTGCAGGGCCCATAAAGGCTGTGCAGATCATAGAGGTTATTATTTTATTGGAGCAGAACAGTTTTTACACACTACTCAGTTATTGAAATGTTATGCTGTTCATAGAGGGTATACAGTTTATACAGGCAACCAAAGTCACAAAAGCTACAGAGACCATAGTGATGCCAGATATTTTAGAGGCTATGCAGGTAGTAGATATTACAATGTTCATGGAAGGTGCACATGAGAGAGATTACTAAAGACATAAAGGCTATGTAGGACTTAGAGACAACTCAGGCCAAAAATAGTATAAAGGTTATAGAGTTTATACAGGTTATGGAAACTACTCTTGTTTACAGTGGTATGTAGAAGAAAAGAAGTAATAAGTTTCTGTAGACTAATCTGATCATAAAGTCCACACAAGTTGTAGAGGCTCTTCAGGGCATATAGGCTACTCAGACTATACATTCTTTATATGGCATAGCACCTAACGATGCTGATTTAGAATACTCAGGACAAAAAGTGACAGAGTTTATAGAATTTATTCATGTAATAGAGTCTACTCAGTTATTAGAGAATATGCAGTCTATAGAGCATACTCAGTCCATATAGTCTGAGTAGGTCAGAGGTTATGAAGGTTATAGGGGTTATGATGATCACTTAGGCTACTCCGATCATTGAGCATATGTAGGTCATACAGGATACTGATGCCAGAAAGGCTACAAAGTTATGAAATGCCATTTAGAATACTCAAGTCATAGGCTTTGCAGGCCAAATATATAGTGGAGTCATTGAGACTATTTAGAATGTAAAGCCTACTGATAACCTAAGGGATACGCATGTTATAATGTTTACTTAGGTCATAGAGGTGATGTATGCCATAGAGCCCACTGAAGACATAGAGGCTACACAGAACACAATGAATACTCAGGATTTAGGGGCTACATAAACACTAAGACCAAAATGATTAGGCAAAAAATTTAGCTAACTCAAGCTATGAGGTCTATGCTGTTTCAAGGGGATGCACAGCTGATAGAGAAATCACAGGTTATAGAGTTTATAATAGCTGACAGTCTATTAAATTTAACTAAGGTAATAGAAGCTAAAATATTTATACTACTTACAAAGTTTATGAAGGCTGCTTAGATCACTTAGGCTATTCAGGTCATAGAGGCTACCCAGGTCATACATGTTATGTTGCTCAAACAGCCTACTCTGTTCATAGATGCTACTTAAATCATAGAAGGTATGCAGGCAATATATGCTTATGGTCAGAGGAGCTCTGTGGTTATAAAGGGTATGCAGGTCATGGAAGATACTCAGTTTATAATAATTGATCAATCTATAGAGACAAAACATGTCATCAGGCTACTAATGTCATTTGGGCTACTTTGGCCAAAAGTCTACAAGGTCATAAACACCATGTAGGTCTTTGAGGCTATGATTGTCACAGAGGCTACTCAGACAATAATGGCTATGTAAACTACAGTTGATTTTCAGACCATAGAAATTAATCAGTTCATAGAGGTTACTGAGGTCATTTAATTTATTCAGGCCATAGAGATTACTCAGGCCCAGTATGAAAGACAGTTACATGAGTTACTTAAGTCATTTAGGCTACTTATGTTATTAAATGGTCCATGTCCTACTAGACTTTGCTGCTTTGTCACTGAGTCTTATTTTAGAATGGACATGTTTTTATCTTTTCTCTTCTCCCTGTCCTCTCTTGGAATTGGGAGTGTAGAACAAGATTATCATTTTACCATTCTAGTCTATGTTATCTGTGTTTGAGAACATAGTAACCAAAGAAACCAAGTAATGCAGACATCAGAGATAGCACCAGAAGAACTAAGGAATGGTTATCTCCAAAATTAAGTGAACCACAATTCCCAGGAAGTGAAAAATTTAGACTATAGCCTTTGAATAAATTTATTCTTAAAAAATAAATAAAAATAACTCTATTCTCCCTATTAGGCAGTATCACATATCAGAAGTCCTCTGTGCTTTTTCTTTGTGAACAAAGCACTAACCTTTCCTTTTCTTTTCTTTCCTTTCCTTTCCTTTTCTTTTCTTTTCTTTTCTTTTATTTTCTCTCTCTCTCTCTTTCTTTCTTTCTTTCTTTCTGTCTTTATTTCTTTTCTGAAAAACATGTTTTCATTATTTAATTAGCATTTGGGTTATGGAGCAAGCCCTTGGTAGAAATTAAACTACACAGGCTATGAGGACCACAAGTCATAAAGGATACTCATAATGCCTGTAGTGACTACACATGTCATAAAGTCTATGCAGTTCATAAAGGCTATGCATATGATAAGGTTTACATTAGATGTAAGGCTACTCAGTTCATAGAGGCTATTGAGTGTACATGGTCCATACAGCCTTCCAAAAAGGTAGATACCACATAATTCATAGGGTCTACCAAGCTCACAGAGGCTATGTAGTTCATACAGTCTACTCTAAATATGGAGACAATTGAGGACATAAAGATTAATAAAACTACATGATCTACTCAGGTTATTTATACTACTTGTATAAATAGTCATAGAAATTACACTGGGCAGGAAGTTCAGGCTAATAAGGACAAAGTGGCTACATGGTCACGGGAGTACCAGATCATGTAATTTATAAAGATCAAATAGGGAATGCAGGTCTCAAAGACCATCTCATACACAGAAGCCAATAATATCATAGAGAATACACCAGTCATAAAGTTCATACTGGCTATTGAGGATGCTCAAAACATAAATGATATGAAAGAGAGGCCACTAAGGACATTTTTACTACTAAGATCATAAAGGCTACTCAGGCCATAAAAGTCATACTGGTGAAAGAAGATAAAGTGTCCATAGACAGTACTTGTGTCACAGAGGATATCTAGGTTACAGAGGCTCTTCAGTGTCAAAATCTATAAAGGTCATATGGCCTGAAAGTGTCATAAAACTACACAGGACATTGTGGTTACTCACATAACAGAGATTCCAGAAGCAATGGAAGCTTTGCAAAACATAAAATATAAAAAGATAATAAAAGTCACTTAGATCCTTGTGCTAAATCAGTTTATAGAGGGTACAGAGGCATTAGAGACTATTCAGACCATAGAAGTTCTCATGTCATAGCAACTATTCAGAACATTTAGGCTAGTTAGGTCATACAGTACATGCAGATTATGCAGTCCAAGTCATTGAGTCTATCTGGTCACATAAAATGGAAAGTTCATAGATGTCTATCAAGTCATAGAGCATATACAGACTATGTAAGATACTTAGGCAATAGATATTGAGCAATTCATAGAGACTATGGAAGTCATACACTCAGGCCACAAAGGCTACACAGCTTATAAAAGCCAATATGTTTATTTAATTCATATTATTTTTAGAGGCTAAAAGTCATCAGGGATATAAAGTTATTTAGTGTACTCAGGCCAGAGTATACACAGATTATGGAGGCTCCAAATATTCTAGGGGTTATAAAGTTTATTATACTACTTACATCATAGAGACTATGCATATTCTAGAGGATAGTCAGGCCACAGAGTCAATTCACATCAAATAGTTAACAGCATTTAAGCATATCATATCTTCTACTAAGTTTATTGAGGCTACCCAGGCCATACATTTTTCTCATATGGCAGAGTCAAATAAGGTCATATCAATCATTAAGTTCATTTAGGCTAATCAGGCCATAAAGACTATTCATAACATAGAAGATATTCAGGGAATAAAAACTACATCCTTTAGTGGTTTTATAAGTCATAGAAGCTACTCAGATTGTAGATGCCATTGTTAATCATATACTCAGGTGACAGAGAATGTGTAATAGAGGCTATTCAGGCCACACAGAGTATGCAAGCTGTAGGTGCTATTCCAACCCCACATGGTAGTCTGGTCATACTGGTTACTTTATATCTTATAATATACTCAGACTTCCCAGGCTATTGTACATCATAGAGTTATTATGGCCATTTAGGCAAGTGAGAGCAAAAATGTAAAGCTGGCCATAAAGGCCCATTAAGCCATACAGGATATGCATATCATAGAGTTTAAATCAATCATACGAGATGTGCTGAACCTAGAAACTATGACTATCACAGAAGATATTAAGGTCATAGAAACTATGTAACCTTTTAGTGATACTCAGACTACACATGTCAAAGAGGCCACACCTGCCATAGAGGTTACTAAGTTCACTTAAGCTACTCAGAATATAGAAGTTATTCAGGTCATAAAGAGCATTCAGGTCATAGAAGCCACTCGGGTCATGCAAATGAATCAGGATATAAAGAAAACACAGTTCTTAGAAACATCTCAAGTCTTAGGCACTGAATATGTCATAGTCACTATTAAGAACATTTTTTCTACTTATGTCATAAAGGCTATGAATATTATAGAGGTCATAAATGTCATGAAGTCTTCTCAGAAGAAAGAGGCTAAGCATGAATTTTAAGTTACTCAGGACATAGAGCCTAGTGAGGTTAATAACATTATATCTATAAAATTTTATTTACTATACCCAGACCATAGAGGTACATAAGTCATAGAGATTACTCTGGTCATAAAGTCTACTTTGGCCATAATGTCTAATGAATTATTAGAGACTACAAATGTCATAATCCAGTGAGTATATATTAGCTACTCTGGCTGAAGAGACTATGAAGATTATAAAAATTACTCAGAAAATATGGTATGTGCAGGATATGAAGACTAAGCAGGTCATAAAAACATCAGCTATTCACAACATAAAGGTGACACAGATCATGAAGGCTACATAAGCCTTAGATTTTGACCAGTCTCTAAATGCTTCTCAGAATAAAAAGTTAACCTCTGTCAAGCAATTCAACTTATAAAAACTACTCAGGTCATTGAGTATATGAAGGCAGCAGGAATTAAGCAGGCCTCAAAATCTCTGCAGGAAAAAAAGGAACTTGTACTTCAAGTGGTGTGAAATATTAATGTGACTTGGACTGCTCAGGGAATAGAGAATATATAGATTATAGAAGCAATAAAGGTAACCCAGGTCATAGTCTTGCCAAACAGAGACTACAGAGGACATAGTCATTACTCAGTCATAGAAAAAATTGAGGGCATAAAACCTACTCTTGTGGTAAAGCCTGTGCATGTCTTATAGGCTACTCATGTCATATGGGCTATGTAGGCAGTAGAAGCTACTCAGGCCATAGAGAATTGTCATAAAAGTTATTCCAGTCATGGTGGTTTTGCTGTTTATATAGATGACAAAATTTATAGACTCTATTATGTCACAGAGACAATAGAGTTTTTTCAGGCTGTATATAATTCTCGATTCATCAAAATTACTCAATTCATAGTGTCTATACTGGTTACAGTGGCTATTCCAGATATAGAGTATATTGTAGTCATAGAAGCTACTCTATTCAAATAGTCTACTAAATTCTTAGAGTCTTTTCAAAACTTTGAGGATATAAAATTTATAGAGGTTATTCAGATCATACAGTGCATGCAGGTTGTTTAGGGTACTTAGGCCATAAAGGACACACAAGTCCTAGAAATTATGCTGGTAACAGGATACATAGATCAAGAAATCCCCTGAGGGTGTAGTGAGTGCTTGAGTAAGACAGACTAGGCAGATGATAGAAGTTAATCAGGTCATTGAGGTTATGTAGTCCAAAGAGGATACTCAGGCCATGCAGATTACACAGGTTCCAAGAAATATGCATGTTGTTGTAGTCTGAATGTGAGGTGTCATACAAAAACTCATGTTTGCGGCAATGCAAGAAAGTTTAGAAGAGAAATGTTTGGGTTGTGAGAGCCTTAGACCAATCAGTAAATTAGTGCCTAGATGGAAATAAATATGTGAATACTGAATGTAAGTAGAGTGTGGCTGGGGGAGGTGGGTCATTGGAGGCATGCTTTTGAGGTATGTATTTTGTATCTGGTGAGTGAAGTCTTTCTCTCTTTACTTCCCCATCATTATGTGAGCTGCTTCCCTCCCCTACACTTTTCTGCAATGATGTCCTGCATCACCTAAAGCCCCAAGGATTGAAGCCAAATGTTTATGAGCTGAGACCTCTGAAACCATGAACACTCAAATCAGCTTTTCTTCTTTTTCTTGACATGTTTGTGGGGTTTTTTTTTTTTTGTTTCATTTTATATTGGATATATCATCCTCACATTTCTATCTTAGAGTTTGAAACAAAAATGTTTACATGAGTTTATGAATTTTATATGACTTTAAATTTTCTATAAATGTACAGTTTTAAAGTGTTTATTCTTCTTTCAATGTGTCCCACATATCAATGAGAAACCTTTATTTTATACTCTATATTTTATTTTATTGTTCTTTATACATGACATCAGAATCAATTTTGATATGATTACAGAAGCATAAAATATAATTTATTATAATCTAATTTAAAAGAAAATGCAATAAGAAAATTTATAACATGGCTTATTTCCATAATTTAATTAGAAAAATACTAAAACAAAGACATTTCTATATACATAATGTATTTGTGTAAGTAGCCTGAACCCAAAGCTGAAGAGAGATGATCTCTACACTCTGCATGTCTTCTTTACTCTTAGACAAACCAAACCCTTAGAAAAATCTCAGGAGATAAAAAACACCCCTTTCTCCTTTCTTTCCTTTTTCAGTTTATTCTTTTTCTATTTTAATTTCTCTCTTCTCCCTTTCTCTTTCATAGCTAGAGATTCCTCTCTCTCTTTTTTTTCTAGAAAGTTCCTCATTTTCTCAGGCCTAGGAAACATGCCAACACATGCCCCTTGACTTTTTGGCAGGCTGAAGAATGAATAGATTCTACAAATGTCTATATTATTGCATGTACTTTACAGCTTAATTCTTTAGAGAGTTGTTCAGATCAGGCAACCATCTCTCAGAATCTCAACTCTCCAAAAACTAGCTGATAAGGACTATGAATGAACTCTCTACTTGAAGAAACAATACATACAATAAAATAAGATTATCTGTTACCTTAATCACTCTCCTGTTCAGTACAGTTTCAGGGTTGTTATGAGAAGAGCAGTTGCTAAGGTCTGAGCACAGTATTATAGCCTATTTATGATATCACATAGCCCAAGGACACAGCAAATATTTACATTATTGAAATTTTGCTAAAATACATAATCTAAGATGACAACATTTATACACTGGAATTTCAAAAATAACTTCAAATTTTATATTTCATATTTAACATCAAGTTAGATATAAGTAGATTAATCAATAGAAACCATTATATCTTGAAGACTGAATTATTCAATCTCCCAGCCATAAAAATGTGGCAGTAGTAGATGAAGTCACACTCATCACCATGCTTGACTCATAGGATTACTTTTTCTATACTTTATAAGTGCTATTTACAGTATGTTGAAGCCTATATTAGAGGCATATAAGAATGTATGTATGGGTTTGAGGATATTTCATCCATCCATAGAGTACTAGAAGTCATTAAATTTTCCCTGCTCCTGGCAACAGTATTCTGCCTCCTGAGAGTCAGACTCAACTCTTTTTCCTCTCTTCCTCATCACTTTTACATTAGCAGAAAGAAATAACACAGAGCTTCACCACCATTATATGTTATAATTAATTTGGTCTTGCCAAACCCAGATTAATTACTAGGTTCTATCATTGAACCCAGTCTGTCTTCTGAAGGAGGGTTAATTTTACCTCACAACATTTGAAATGCACCTTGTCTTTTAGAGTTTATATATTTTTAAACTTAGTCTTTATTATTATTATTATGGTATAGACTCCTTTACTCTCATTTGCCTCCATTAACTCCTTCTTCTGGGTGTTCCCTCATTCATTATGGCCACTGAATATGGCATGCTTATTAATAAGATTTTAGTGTTGTTAATTATTTTAAAATGTGAAAGTGAAGAAAAAAAACACTATCTTAAATGTATTAAATTGTTAAAAAGTGGGAGGGTACATCTATCCCAAATGACAACTTAGATACAACATAAGTAATCTTTTTGAACAAAAAAACGTGTATTTATATAAACATATTGATGAGAACTAAGGCAAAATTTTATAAAACAAAATGTAAATACTTTATTACTATATAATGTCACTTAATAAAGGACATTTATAAGGATGGCATCACTAGCATTGCATCTGCTTTTGATCTTTTGTTTTTTAAGCCTCTAACTACAAAGGATAAATCAAAATGTTTTGATGGCTTATTGGTGTTGGATTAATTTCCATGGATATATTACCAATTGAGTAAAATATACCGTGTGAAAGAGAATCAAGAGAGGTTTAATTATCAGGGTTTGAAAAATATGACTTAATAAAATAATCACAAGAATTTCAAACAGATTTCTATGCAATACAAAATATATTATTAACTCAATAATTTATACTTTTTAAAAAGATAAAAGTTATCTTTTACCTAAAATAAATGACTCAATTAGGTTAAAATCCATGGGAAAATGTAGTCCTTATTTTATTGGTTTCTACTGCTTCAATAGAAAATTATCAAGATTTCATTATTAAGTATAAATATTTTGTCTTACAGATCTTGAATTGAAAATATATTAACTAGATCCAAGATGGCAAACTAATAGGAGATTGTATTTCATGTAACTCAATGATTTGGGCTATTGAAGCAGAGGAAATACTCTTTCTATTAAGATAGCCCTCACTGCTCAGATATCCTCTGCTATTTCTCTATATATTATCCACCACAATCACCACCCACCATTTGCCACCATAACATCTACATTTTTCAGGCAGATTACTTGCTGACCACTGTAAGACACCCACTATTTAACTGTTTGCCCACCTTTTGTCTGTCTATCACCCACTGCCTTATGTCCACTATGATTCCCACAGAAAGCCACATATTTCCACTGCCTAATGTCTGCTGTCATCTGGAATATTATTGTCATTGTACCCACATATTTGGTTACACAGGGTCACCACCACCATCTTGGGATATTGACCATGGCCTGAGAACTTAGGTTCAAGGGGCTTGCAGGTTGGCCACTGCTACTCCCATTATGGGACATGGACACATCAGTCTGGAGACACAGGCCAGATACTGAATACATAATGTCAGGGTACCTACAGGTCTGATTGCATCTGAGGTTATCCTTCTGGGTGTTAGTAGCCACCATCTGTCTGCTTCTTTTCAGGGTCACTTCTTTGTGTGAGCATATCCCTTTTGGTCTTACTGTGGGTTGAAATGGGATTGAGATCATCAGTGAGGCAGAGCCTGCTGGAGCCCAGATCTATCAGATTGCCACTGAATATGCATAGACCAGTCTGAGCCTGGCAAGCCTGTGAAAAGCCAGAGATTAGGGGAAGCACAGATTGAAGAACGTGGAGAAAACTGGGCTTTCTCCAGTTCAGTGAATTCTGAAGTGTACAAGAACTGGAGGGGCCATATACAATGGGTGAAAAGGGTGGAGAAAGGTATGAGGGCATTTTGCTACTGGCTCACAGAAACAAGAAGTCTGGCTCCCACAAGACTAAGGCTATTGTTAAACTTTAGGCAGTCCCACCTATCACAAAAGCAGAGAAGGTGAGAAAAATTTTGAACATCAATGGAAGCAATCATTCAATTTTCCATTGAGAGTTTTCTTCCCTCCTCATATCTCTGCAAGCTTTGAATCCAAATATCTTTATGCATCAATTTATTGAGAAACATGATGCTAAATAGTATATTAGTTTTGTTGTATATTCTTTCATTTTTATTTAAAATAATTATTTACTTTTTTCTCTCACCCTTCAAAGGATACTCTTCCTTACTTCTCTCATCCTAATAGCAAAACTCTATTAATTATTTATTTACTCATTATAAATATTTACCTTTTAACACACTTGGTGTTTATATTGTATAATATAAATGAACACATAATTTGTTTATTATGACAAACCTGTAGACACTTTAATAGTAATGATTTTGTTTAAGGCTATCTGTTGTTTCCATTGGGTGCTGTTAATATGTTTCCTTCCCCCAGAAATTTGAGGTACTTGAAGCATCCAGAGATCCTAAAAGACTACAAGGGAAAAATTTTACTGCCTCTGATTCATACTACTAGATGGGAAGATATACAAGCAACATGATAAAAAGGAAACAAACCATCTCAAACAAACCAAGATGTTCTAACAATAGAATCCATTGACAAAACAGTAGAACCATATCAGAGAAGGGGTTTAGAAAGTGCATAGACTGATCACTGAAATAAAAAATGGTATCCAAGAGAAAATTTAATAAGTGAAAGATTACTTCAATAAAGAGGCAGATATTTAAAAAATCCAGCAGAAATTATTTAAATGATGGAAACAATAAATCAAATTAAAAATTAAATCAAAATTATTATCAACTGAATATACCACTTGGAAAACAGAATCTCAGGCAATAAAGACAAAATATATACTCTTAAAAATAAAGTCAACAATACAGAGAAAAAGGTAAGAAACCATTAGTAGAACTTCTAAGAAATATGAGATAACATAAAAAGATCAAATTTAAGATTTATCAAAATCAATGAATGCATGGAGATACAAACCAAAATAATACAAAAATTTTTCAATGTCATAATATCAGGAATTTTTCCAAATCCAAAAAATGAAATAGAAAATCAACTATAAGAGGCTTGCAGGTCCCCAAATGTGCAAAATTTTAGCAGACCCACATAAAGGCACATTATAATTAAAGTGACTATTATACAGAAAAAGAATAGATTTTTAAAGACTGTGAGAAAAAAAAATTACACATAGGGAAAAATCAAGGCAGATCTCAGCTGATTTTTTAACACAGATACAAAATACCAGGAAATTCTGGAACAACATGTATAAATTCTGGAAAAACACATTTTTGAGGGGAGGGGTACTAGGAATTAAATTCAGAGGCACTTGACCACTGAACCACATCCCCACTACTGTTTTTTTTTTTTTAATTTTTATTTAGAGACAAGTTCTTATTTAGTTCCATAATATCTTGCTTTTTTCTGATGCTGGATTTGAATACTGCATTTTCCTCTCTCATCCTCCCAAGATGCTGGGAATGCAGGTGTGCATCACTGCAGCCAGACTCAGAATTTTATATCCAGAAAAACTAAGCTTCAGTTTTGAAAATAAAATAAAAATCTTACATAACAAATGTTAAAAGAATTCACAACCAGGAAGCCTGCACTACAGAACATTCTTAGCAAAATATTCTGTTAGAAAATAAACAAAGACAACCAAAGAGAGAAACAACAATAAAGGAAATCTCAATTGAAGGAGAAACTACATCAAGTTAAAAAATAGTAATCCAATATGACTGGAAATGCAAATCATATTTAAATATTTATCCTGAATTTTAATGCTCTAAACTCATCAATCAAAAGACAAGACTAGCAGATTGAATTTAAAAAGACCCAACAATATCCTGTCTTCAAGAGACTCACATCCTAAGAAAAGATATCCACAAACTGAAGGTGAAAGTTTGCAGAAAATATTATATCATGTACATGGATGTGGAAACAAGTTGGTTCTCCATCTCTTATGAGACAAAGTGGACTTTAAGAGAAAGCTAATCAAAAATGAAAAAGAAGGACATTTTTTACTGCTTAAGGAAAACATATATTGAGAAGACATAATAATCATAAATATATATGCTCTGAAAAATGGAGCATCTATATACTTCAAAAAACCTCTTCTCTATTTTAACAATCAACAACCAAAACACAATAATACTATGTGACTTCAACAAACCTCTCTCACCACATAATAAATCTTCAAATAAAAACAACTAAGCAAAAAAAAACTACATAAATATATTATTGAATAAATAATTTAGACTTAGCAAATGTATATAAAATATTTTATTTATCATCAAGCAAATACACTTTCTTCTCAGCAGCACATGGTTTCTTTTCTAAAATAGATCATATTTTGTGACACAAACCAACTCATAGGAAATACAAAAACTAGAAATACTACCTTGCAATTTGTAATGTCATAACACAAAGAAACTTGAATTTAATAATAAAACAAGAAACAGAAGGTACTTCAACACATAGAGAATAAATAACATGATATGGAATAAAAGTGGGTAGTAGAAAAAATTAGGAAGTAGTACATTTTAAAAAATTATTAGAGATAAATGAGAACATTTATACAGCATATTAAAATATGTAGGACACTATGAAGACACTGTCTCCATAGTGATAAAATTTCAGTGCAATGAGCTCATTCATTAAAAGGAAAAAATAGTCAGCAAATAAATGTCCTAATATTACAGCTTAAAGCCCTAGAAAATAAACAAATAAACACCAAAATCAGTAGAAGGCAGAAAATAATTAAAATGAGAGCTAATATCAATAAAATTGAAACAAAAAGCATTCAAAAAAAAATGATGAAACAAAAACAACTTTTTCTTTAAAAATAAATAAAATGTATAAGCCCTTAGCCACACTAACAAAGAGAAAGAGAAAACTCAAATTACACAAATTTGTGATGAGAAAATTTATTAGGATTGACACTATTGAAATATAGCAGATAATTAAAAATATTTTGAAAATTTATAAAGTAAATATTCAAGTAAGATAGAATATTCAAATTATATTGATGAGTTTTTAGGTATATGTTCTACCTATGATGAATCAGGCATTCATACAGGATTTAAACATCTCAATTTCAATAAATGAAATACAACCCTCCATCAAAAGCCTACCAAAATAGAAAAGCAAAGATAACATGGATTCTCAGTTGAGTTATACAAGACTTTCAGAAAAAAATAACACCAACATTCTTCAAATTATTTTATAATATAGAAAAGGAAGGAACTCTTCCAAACCCATTCTACAAGGCTAATATCATGCAGATATGACAAACAGACAAAAATCAAGAAAAGAAAATTTAAAAATAATATCCTTGATATACATAGACACAAATTCTTTATAAAATTGTGAAAAAAAATTGCATACAATACATATTATAAAAATAGTGCACCATGATCAAGTGGTGTTCATCCCAAGGATACATAGTTGGGTCAACATATGCAAATCAATAAATGCAATTTCTCACATTTATAGACCTAAAGACAAGAGTTATATGATCATCTCGAAGAATGCAAAAAATAAAATATTTGACAAAATACAGCACCCATTTATGTTCAAAATGTTAGAAAAACTAGGAATAATAGAAACATAAATCAACATTTTAAATGCTATCTGTGCTAATCACAAGACCAACATCATTTTAAATGGAGAAAAATTGAAAGCATTCCCCTACAAAGTGGAACAAAACCAGGATGATATCTTTCACAATTTCTATTTAATATGAAACTCTAGACAGATAAAAGAAATTAAAGAATAAAAATAGAAAGAGAACTTAAGCTATCACTATTTGATAATGACAAAAATGTATATTTAGAAGACCCAAAAAATAAACCAGAAAATTTCTAGAACTAATAAATAAATTCAACAAAATAGCAGGATACAAAACCAATACCTATAAATCAAATGCATTTCTATACATTAGTGATGAATCCACTGAAAGATAAATTAGAAAGACTACCCATTCAAAATATGTGGGAATCAATCTCACAAGGGAGATGAAAGATTTATACAATGAGAAGTATAGAATACTAAAAAAAAAGAAATTGAAGAAGACCTTAGAAGATGAAACAATATTCCATGCTCTTGCATAGGCAGCATTAATACTGTCAAAATGGCCATACTGCCAAAAATGTTATACTGATTTAAAGTAATTTTTATTAAAATCCCAATGACATTTCTTTACAGAACTAGAGAAAGCAATTATAAAATCTATTTAAAAAATAAGAGACTCAGAAGAGCTAAAATAATTATTAGCAAAAACAGTAAAGTGGGAGGCATCAAAATACCGGTCCTTAAAACTATAATACAGAGCCATTGTAACAAAAACAGCATAGAATTGGTAGCAAAGTAGACCTGTAGACCAATAGCACAGAATATACAAATAAGAGGCAAGCCCACATTCATACAGATATCTCATACTAGACAAAGGCACCAAAAATATATATTGGAGAAAATAGAGCCTATTCAACAAATGGTTCTTAGATATCTGGAAATACATATGTAACAAAATGAAATTGAATCTCTTTTTCTTATTATGCACAAAAGTCAACTCAAAATGAATCAAAAACGTAGGCACTAGAAAAGAAACAAAAATCTTCATCATGTCGGCTTAGGAATTCGCTTCCTTAAGAACACTCCTAAAGCAAAAAATATAAAATCAAGAATCAATAAATGGAAAGGATTCAAATTCAAAGCCTTTTTATCAGAAACAGGAACATCAAAAATGTGAAAAGAGAGCCTACAAAATGAGACAAAAAAATTTACTACATGCACCTCAGTTAGAGCAGTAATCTCCAGGATATATAAGAAACTCAAAAAACTCAAGAGGAAAAATGATAATAATAATAATACAATCAACAAATGGGCTAAGAAATTGACCCATTCTAACTCCACAGAAGAAGAAATACAATTGATCAGCAAACATTAAAAATGTTCAACATCTCTGCAAATCAAAATTCCTCCAGATTTCTTCTCACTCCAGTCAGAATGATATTACAAGCAATTAGAATTATTGGTGAGAATATAGTGGAAAAGATATTCTCATATATTCCTGTTTGGAATTCAAGTTTGTGCAACCTCCATGAAAAGCAGAATGGAGATTCCCCAGAAAACTTGAAAAGAAACCATCATTTGGCCCAGTGAACTCATTACTTGATACACAAGGGACCTAAAATCAACACACTATATTGATGCAGCCACTTCAAATTTTATAGCAGCTCAATTCAAAAATAGCTAAACTACTGTATCAAACTAGGTACCCTTCAACAGTGAATGAATAAAGAATTTTGAACACATATACACAATGGAATTTTACTCAGTCTTTAAGAATAAAGTGATTAAAAATTCCAGTAAATGGATGAAACTAGGGACTATTATGTTAAGTAAAGTAAACCAAGTCCAAAAAACCAAAGGTTAAATATTTTCTCTGATAAGTAGATGCTGATCAATAATGAGGGGTAGATAAAAGTGAAGAAACTTTGCAATGTGCAGAGAAAATTGTGGGTAGGGGAGTAAGTATGGAAATAAGAAAATTAGTTGATTTAGATTGACACTATTACTATATATAAAATTACACTACAGATGTAACTCTGCACCATGTAAAGCCAGAGAAAAGAGATATTTTCCTTTATTTGTGTATAACATGTCAAAAAGCATTTTACTGTCATGTATGGACAATTAGAACAAATAGTTAAGGTACACAAGAAAACATGGGGCTTGAGCATTAGGGCTGCTTTTCTCTGGAGGCTCAAATTAAGGATTTTTTCACCCTCCTCCATATTATTTAGAGATTCTTGCAGATCTTAATTGTCGTTGATGTTCTTGATCTTCAGCTGGTGTCAATCTAACATCTGCTTCCATAATCACAGTCCTGTTCTTCCCAACACTTTTCTAGCTTCTTCATAAAAAAATCCATTGTTATAAACTTGACAGTACACAGATAATTCAGAAAAAATGTTTTTATTTAGTAGTCTTCATTTTATCTCATTTGCAAATTATCTTTTGCCCTGGCAGGCCACAAATTCATAGGTTTTGAGAATTAGGTTTATATTTGGGAGAAGAGTGACTGTTAGTGTGCAGGGTTCTTTTTTTCATCATGTTATGATAAAATGAAATTACAACATTTCAAATAGAATTTACCTGTAATAAAATATAATGTTATGAGAGTGAAAACCTGAATTTGAGTCAAAATTTGTAATGAATTGACACAGCTATGTAAACATAATAAATGAAACAAAGGAGATAAATAGAGAAAAAAACAGTTGAAAAATTAAACATTAACAAAAGAAATAAAATTACAATTATAAAATAATATTCTGTGCTATGAAACTCATGCACAAAATTTAATAAAGAATAACTCCAAGACCAAAAGGCAGATCAATGTGAAAAAAATAATTTCAGAGTACAAAGCTTTAAAAATTAGACAACAAACAACTCCATAACTGAATAAATAACTTAATTAAAATCTGAAAGAGCATAAACTTTTTAGTATTTGGTAAATAAATTTAAATAAAATAAGGGGAAGAAAATAAATTATATAATTAATTTAACCACCACCCCCATGTATTGAACCCAGGACTGCACTGAAATATATCCAAACATTTTTTAAATATTTTATTTGGAGAGAGGGTCTGTTGAAATTGATTAGAGCCTCTGAACTTGATGAGACTTGTTTTCAATTTGTTACCAAGTTTACTACTAAAATGTAAACATTCCCAACAATAATTAGATATTATCACAAAAGAATACCCTATCTATCCCTACCTATGAAAAAAAGGCAAAATGTGTAAATAAGTCAGACTGACTCAATTGTATGCTTAAATATACTTTTAATGCATCATCAATAAATAACTTTATACATCAATAAAGTTATTAAAATAAATGCATATGAGACAAAGAGATGGTAGAAAATAAAACAGAATTTATTTTCAAATAAATGATAATTTTTAAATTACATTTTGAATTTAATATTTTTTAAATTTGTTGGAAAAGACAAAACTGGCAGAAATCTAATTGTGTCATTAAACATTATGTGTCTCATAAATATTAGTGTATTAATAATTAAAATTTCTTATGTAATTAAGATTAAATTTTTAAGATATTGAAAAAAGAGAAGCATAAATTTAATCCTGAGTTCAGTAATGAAGGTATTAACAAATTTTAACCTCTTCCTCTTTGCACATCTTCGAATTTGTGTTTCTATTTCTACTTTTTAAAATATTCACATTTTTATACTCCCCTCTCATTTTTAATATATAAGGATTTAGTGTTCATCCAAGTCCTTTATCATACTTATATAATAGACTTTTAGAGTCATTTCTCAATTTGCTAGATTTCATAATCAAGCTGATTATTTTGGATAATTTTTTTTTAATATTTTTTTTTAGTTGCAGATGGACACAATGTCTTTATTTTACTGCTTTATCTGTGGTGCTGAGGATCGAACCCAGGGCCTCACACATGTGAGGCAAGCACTCTACCGCTGAGCTACAGTCCCAGCCCTGGATAAATTTTTAAATACTGTAAATAAACACTAAATTATTTAATAATTGTGTTAGCTCTTAAAAACTTATGATAATGCTCATATGGCCTTTGTGTTGGGAAATGCACTGGGAATCCAGAACCATGTGAGATCAAGTATACACAGATATATTTCTCCAAATTTTTGATTAGAAATAATTTTAAGTTGAACAATCAAACATACACTCACACAACACAATAAAAAATTTTCCCAGGATGTTGTGAGTTTTCAAATATGAGGCAAAGTTTCAGAAAAAGCCAAAAGATATCATGTGGATGTACCATGAGAATTGAGAAATTCCTGGAAGAGATTTTAAGACAAAGTAGGATGTAAAGAGTCTATAGCCATTGTGCCTGACCAGGGATTTAAGGGTGTGAACACAGAACGATATCTTATACTAGACAAAGTGCAAAAATATATATCAAAGAAAAGATAACCTCTTCAACAAACGATACTATAAAAACTAGAAATCCATATGCATAAAAATTAAACTAAACACTTATCTCCCACCATACATAAAACTCAACTTAATGTGGATCAAGGATGTAGAAATTAGACTAACAATTCTACACCCAATGGAAGAAAAAGTACATCCATTTATTACATCAGATTAGGCCCTGATTTTTAGTAAGGCTTTTAAATCACAATGAATAAAATTAAGAATGACTTGGGATAAATTCAAACTAAAAAGATTCTTCTTAGCAAAAGAAACAATCAATAAGGTGAAGAGAAAGCCTATATTTTGTGAGCAATTTTTTGCTACATTCTCATCAGATAGGTATATAAATTACATAAAAACTTTAACACCAAAAAAACAAAGAAACAACGTAATCAATAAATAGGCTAAGGAGCTGAACCAATACTTCTCAGAAGAAGATATACAATTGATCAACATATATGTAAAAAAAATTCAACATCTCTAGTAATTAGAAAAATGCAAATAGAAACTACTCATATTTTATCTCATGCCAGTCAGAATGGCAGTTATCAAGAATACAAACAATAAGTGTTGTTGAGAATATGGGGGAGAAACCAAACTCATAAACTGTTGGTGGGACTTCAAATTGGTGTGACAAATGTGCAAAGCTGTATGAAATTTTTCTTAGAAATCTTGGAATGGAACTAACATTTGACCCGTCTATCCCACTCCTCATGTTATACTCTAAAGACTTAAAAAAGAGCATACTACAGTAATGCAGTCACTTCAATATTTACAGCACCATGATTCACACTAAGTTATGGAATCAACCTAGATGCCTTTCAATAGATAAATGGTTAGAAAAAACTGGTATATATATATATATATATACACACAAAGAAATATAAATTAGCATTAAAAGAAAATAGTAATATGACATTTGAAGGTAAATGGATAGAGTTGGAGGATTGTCATTTATGTCATGCCTCATGTGGGTTCACTCAAAGAGTTGGGATTCTTCAGGATGAGGGGACTGAGGAATGGGGTCCCATGGGTTGAGTTCTGGGGTCCCGGAGAACAAAGGTTTATGCAGTGGATGGTCGCAGAGTCACTCAGCCAGACACTGGGGGTAGGTAAACCTGCTCTGCTGGAGTGAGTGGCAGCCCCATTTATTTCAGTTAGTTCAACAGTTTATATAGGGTCCTCAGACCAATCATGGTCCTGAGGTTAGGTTACAGCCAATAGGGTATTGATCCATGTCAGGCACACAGCCAATTAACATGGGATGAGTAAAGGAGAGGCACTGAATGCAGCCAATCAGCATTGGGTAAAGGGGAGAGGAAACATTCAAAATATCCAATCAGCATAGGGAAAGAGGAGGGGAAGCATTTAAAGTAGCCAATTAGCATAGGAAGTACTGAAGGCATCCAATTACCATGGAGTAAGAAAAGGGGAGGGGAGGCATCAAAGGCAGCCAATCAACATAGGAGGCACTAATGGCATGGAGAGACTTCCTATATTTTCCCCTTTTTACTTTTATTTGAAAGGTCACTGGGGCCTATGGGGCTGTTAACAAGCAAGTTGGAGGGATCTGTGATAATATCTTAATGGGAGGGAATCATTTTGCTGGATTTCCAGACTCCTACACATTGCATATAAGGGAAGGGGAAAATGAGACTGTGCCTGTCTTAGGTTGTGCTCTTTGGAGCACCTTACCTGTCATTGACTAACCAGCCCATGCGAACATGTCCCGAAGCGAGTTTTCTCCTAAGAGAAGGGTTAATGGGGTTGGGTGGGATTGGAAAGGAAGGAGGGTTTGGGGTTAGGGTTGGCCGAAGCTGTGAAGCCTTGAATTTACAGTGAAGATGGGTTGGTTGCGCTATTTATGTTCTCGAGGGCTGCAATCCATGTGGCAGGAATTTTATTGTGTTCCTGCAATTCTTTAACAATATGAACTGAAAGAGCTTGTTTAAGTTTTAATATGCTATTGTGGAGGGTCATGGTATGAGGTCTGGACCATAGGATGGAATCCCTGTGAATGAGGCTATATGGTCAAGTAATAGGCATTTTTTCCAAGTTATGGAATCTAAAGTGGGTAATCTCAGAAGATTTATAAGAGGAAGGGCAGGACAGAGTCATCAAGGCCTATGGGCAGCAGTATTCGAGGAGTGGGAACACAGACCCACCAGGAGGCAACAGTGCCCTAGAAGACCAATAGTAGTATAAGTGGGTATTACATTTTAGGTACTAATGGAAGTGACATCTTTCTTCAGGTGGGAAGTTTTATTGTCTTTTTGAGAGATACTTGGACAAATATTCCTGGCTGGGACACAAAGGGGCTTAGCCTCTGTGAGAAGAAGACACAAGAATAGTCTCACCCTTGTGTGAGCAGAAGATCTGGGCCCTTCCATTGAAGGGTCAAAGGGTCTTTTCATTATACCAAGGGAATGAGAGTAGGGAAGGTGATTTGTTCCTGATGAAAGGGTACAACAATACTGTCAGGTTCCTTATTAAAGATTGATCTAGCTTGTTCTCTTAGCCATACCACTAAGGCTAATTCATTGGGTGCCAGATGTCATTTATGTCATGCCTCGCATGGGTTTTCTTGATGAGTTGAGGTCCTGCAGGATGAGGGCCCAAGGAATGGGTTCCCATGGGATAAGGTCTGAGGTCCCAGAGGACAAGTGGTTATGAACAGTCAAGGAGTCACTCACCCAGACAGTGGGGGTATGTAAAACTGCTCTGCCAGAGTGAGAGGCAGACCCATTCATTTCAGTTAGTTCAAGAGTTTATATAGGGTCCTCGGACCAATCATGGCCCTGAGGTTAGGTTACAGCCAACAGGGTATTGATTCATGTCAGGCGCACAGCAAATCAACATGGTATGAGAAAGGAGAGGAACTGAAGGCAGCCAATCAGCATTGGGTAAAGGGGAGAAGAAACATTCAAAATAGCCAATCAGCATAGGGAAGCATTCAAACTAGTCAATCAGCATAGGGTAAAGGGAGGGAAAGCATTCAAAGCAGCCAATCTGCATAGTAGGTGCTGAAGGCATCCAATCAGTATGGCATAAGGAAAGGGGTCGGGAGGCATTGAAGGCAGCCAATCAGCATAGAAAGCACTGAAGGCATGAAGAGAGCTTCTATAGAGGATATCATGCTAACTTTGAAACCTGTGAAGGGAAATTAAAAAGATTCTTAGGTTGAGGAACCAGATAGGAGCAGCCATGTCCAAACTTTGATTTTAGAACTCAAGCCTCTAAGTGAAGTAAGACAATCCCAGAAAACGAAAGGCTGAATGTTTTCTCTGAATACTGAATGCTGATCCATATTGGGAGTCAAGACCGGAGCACAGGAGAAATGGAAGAACTTTGATAGATAAAAGGGGAGGGAGTGACTGGGAAGGGGCATATGAGGTAGGAAAGATTGTGGAATGATATGGACATAATTACCCTAGGTACAAATTTGAAGAATGATATGACTCTATCTTGTGTACAGAGAAATGAAAATTGTACTCCATAGGTGTGCTGTGAATTAAAATGCATTCTACTGTGTTAAAAAAATTAAAAAGACAGAATAGCATTCCTAGAAAATTTTATAATATAATTAGATCCAACAGTTCTCACTCTGTTCTGCTTTTACCTGTATTCCATGGTTCTAGTGAAGGTTCTGTTTCCTAGCACTGAAATTTGTACTCTCTTTCTTTCTTGATATTTCCATTTTTTTTTTAAATTTGGCTATATTACACAGTGCAGTTGTTATCTTATTTCCACCAGAAATAGTAATTATTACTTTGTTACCAAATTCTGGTATTTTTAAAATGGGTTCTTTGATGGGGCAATGTGGATCATGCCTGTAATTCCAGAAGTTTAGAAGGGCGAAAACAAAAAAAAGATCATGAGTTCAAATTCATCCTTACCACTATATCAAGACCCTAAGCAACTTAGTGAGACTGTCTTATGTGAAATACAAACGGTACTGGGATGTGACTGGATATTAAAATTCACTTAGCTTCAATTTACATTTAAAAAGAGATATATTATTTTTTGAGTCAATTATATTTTTGTTTCTTTTCCTCACCTTACTTTATGTAAACAATTACCAAATATTAAATTTTATATTTTGTTCTGTCTATCAGATTGTAATTAGTTTATTCATTTGGCTATGTACTTGTTTATCATCTCTATTTTCCAGCTCACTTTCTGTAAACTTAATTACCAAATATTAAATTCTATGTTCCTTTCTTTCAGATTCTTATTAGTTTATTCATTCAGCTATAGACTTGTTTTACATATCTATTTTGCAGAGTCCAAATCTCTAAATATTCTTTATTTGACATTGACTTATCATCTTGCATGGTAAGAGAATTTACAGATGAGATGAATCACAGACTTTAAAATAGAAGATTGTCTTTGATCATCTGAGTACATTTGAAATTGTCACAATAGCCTTTATGAAAAGCAGATAAGTAAGTACAGAATGGACCTGTACTCATTAAAGTAGATTTTGGACACATGCTTGTTTAAAATGAGGAATGTAAACAACCTCAGATTTGCAGGCAACTTTGAAAACAGTAAAGTGAAAATAAAAAGATCCTCAGGTTGAGGAACCAGATAGGAACAGTCATGCCCAAACTTTGATTTTAGGACTCAAGCCCCATACTGGGCTTTTGATGTTAAAGGCAATAAGATAATATGTTTATATTTTAATTGATAATACTTTGGTAAATTTCTATGAATGCAGTGGGAAACTGATACAATTAGAACAACCATTTCTATGAATCTTGGGGAGTAAAAATAGATGAGATATTCTCAGCTTCACACTTACATTCTAGCATGCCTATCACCTAGGCTTCTAAAATTGTATATAGTACTTATGAGATATAGCATTTACTTTTCTGAGTCTAGCACAGTTCTCATCCTGACCCTCATGTGTACTGCCATATTTACACCACTAGGGAGATTAATTCAATGTCCACAGATACATAGATTTACTTTGTTTAAAGTTATATCACCTCTAATTTTGGTATCAAGATCAAAGTATTAAAGTTCAAGTTAATGATATATTTTTCACAATGTAAAAAATCTATATGATGGGCTTTAGCGATTCTGCCACAATGTGAGGATTGGTTGTGTCCTTAAACTGTGTGATGTTATTAACAGGTCAGAATGAACAGTGGAGGACTTAGTGATAGGTTATCTGAAACAATCCAGAAATTGTTTGGGGCATTGCTCAGTACAGTGATTTAGCGAACACATTGTATCACTCCATTTTTCATATTCATAGTTATCATCAAGTACATTTTGGAGAGTTGAGCTTCTGAGAGAATCTTACCTGATCTGAGTAATGGTACAAATAGTTGAACCATGAAAAGAAAGACAAAAAGGCAATATTTGGAAAAGATTCTCATTCCCAGTCTGCTAATGAGTCAAGGGGTATGTGTTGGCCTATTCTCTTGGACTTAAATAATCAGGAACTGCCTTCAGAAACAGGAGAAAATATAATTTCTGATTAGTAAAGGGGAGAGGAAAAGAGAGGACACAGAGCTAGAGATGTGACTGAAACAGGAAAAAGGGAGTAAGCAGTGTTATTCTGCTGCCTGATACTCTGAGGGCCAAGAATTTTTGATAGTAAAGAAAAAAAATATTTAGTAATCCAGGTTTTGTGTCTGTATATTCAGGCCACCCTGGTCATTGAAACAAAACCGGTGTGTATCTTTCAGTTTTGTTTTGTTTTTTTTTTTTTTCAGACTCTAAGAATGAAACCTGAGGATCCTATGTAAATTGTAAAAAAATAAATAAATTGTAGAAAACCTTCTCTAGCCATGATGAAAAAATTTAGATAAATTTGTTTCTTCAAAGGAAACCAGAGAATGCTGGTGAATATATAAATTAGGTTTTTAAAAATTACATTTATGTGACAATATTACTCTTTAGTTGTGGTAGAGGACACATTGGAGCCAACATACAAAATCATAGAGCTCACACAATAAGTTGCTTATAGGTTGAAATCAGGGATAGGCTTTGGGTTTTGGTCCCAGAAATTGTTTAAAGGCCTGTAAGGTCCTGCAGATTTTACTTAGGCATTTGAAAGTGAAAAGTTGTAAGAATTAAGAGTAAGTAAAGCATAGAGCATGTTCAAAAGTAGTCTTTACACCAGGGATACCTTGGGAAGAGATATTTTTTCAGAGGAAAAGAGAGACTTCTTGTCTCATGCTCTCAAAATTAATGGGCAATTTCTTTGCCAAACATCACAGATCAGACTAAGGCTGTCTCAGCCACTGAAGGCAAAGCCCATTCATATACATAGGTCATAGAGGCCATGCATTTTAGAAAGTCATCAGGCCATGGAAGGTAAGCAGGTCATAGAAGCTACAAAAGTTACGGGGCCTAGTACATTCATTTAGGGCTTGCCTAGTGTATATAGTAAAATCAGGTCATAAGAATCATAGTGTTTACTCAGCTCATTTAGATTACTCATTTCAATAAATTTGTGCAGCCTATAGAGCTTCCACATATCATAAAGTTTACCACAGCTCCATTGTGTTATAAATGGCTCCTTAGGTAGTAGAGACTACTCAGGTAATTTAAATTACTAAGACTATAAAGCCTTCACAGGACATAGAGGCTACTCTGGTCATATAGGCAAGACAGATCATGGATGATATTCAGGTCATAGAAGTTACAGAAATAATAATTTCACAAAATATTTGGGATAGGAAAGTCATAGAAGATAATAAGACTTTAGAGATTACTCATATTATTTTGACTACTCATTATGGAAAGGCTACACAGAATAAAAAATCTACCCTGGTCATAGAAGTTATATATATATTTTTTGAGATTAGTCTATAAAGGCTATGACAGATAAAGAGATGATAAAACTATAGAATTTATGCAAGTCACAGAATCTACAAGGTTTTACAAAATAGAGATTATGCAGGTCATAGAAGCAATTTAAGTCATAAAACATAAAATATCAAACAAATTTACTCAGATCATAGTGGATATGCAGGTCATGGATGAAACACAGTCTACAGAGATTATACTAATCATAGATCTTACACAGAGTATAAGGTTAGGTTGGACATAAGGGCAAATAAGTTTATTTGGGCTACTCTGGACACAGAGGCTATGAGGTCATAGATACTCTTCAGGTTATAGAAGGTTTGCAGGCCACATAGACTACTCAGGCCAGAGAGGTTTTAGAAGCATATAGATAATAGAGGTTACATAGTTCCTAGAGAATGTTTGTCATAGAGACTATGGAGTTTGTGGAAGATACATAGGTCATTAGTGTTATACAGATTATAAGAGCTACACAGTCTATAAGTCTACACAGGTCATAGACTGTATACAGACCAAAGAAGTAATGTACAACACAGAGGCTACTCAGGTTATGAATCTTAGGCTTGTTATACATGCTACTCAGTTACATAAAATCTATTCAGATTATTGAGAGTACACTGGCAATAAAAGCTATTCACACCAAAAACATTACCCCAATCAGAAAGGCTTCAGGTCATAGAGGCTATGCAATCCATAGAGGCAACAAGGACATAGATGCTACTAAGGTTATATAGGCTATGCTGGTCAAAGAGATCAATTAGTTATTTTAGGCTACTAAGGCCATATGGGCTAATTATCTCATAGATGCTAAGCATATCAAAGAGGCCATTCAGTCACAGAGGCTGAATTCAGTCTTAATGCTAATAAAGTAATAGAAGTTTTTCATTTTATAAAGGATATTTATGTATTGCAGGGTATGCAGGCAATAGAGACTGCTCAGGACACAGCATCTAAGAAGATCATTGAGGTTATACAGGTCACAACCACAAAGTAGATAATATATGATATGCTGGTCACACAATTTCTGGACACTTCAGAGACTACAGACTGTGCAGGTCATAGAAGCTATGCAGATATCAGAGGTTAGAGTGATCATTGGGGATACTCAGGCCAGAAAGGCAACTCAAGGCATAGGTACTACAGAGATCATAAAGTCAAAACAGTTCACAGTACCTACTAAGGTTATAGAGGTTACTAAATTCATTGAGGATTTTCTGGCCATAAAAATTAGGCCCATTATGGAGGCTGATCAGTGTATGCAGGCTGGATAAATCATAAAAGCTGTGCAATTCAAATAATTACTTGGTTTACTAAGACTCCATAGGTTATAGAACTTACATAGTTCATAGTGGCCAGACAGATGTTAGAGGTTATTCAGGACTATTAAAATAAACAAGGATAGTCATAGCATGTAGGTCATAGTTATGACTCAGGCCATAGAGGATACACAAATCACAGAAATTACTCAAATTGAAGAGGATGCTCAGACCGTAGAGTCTGCTTAGCACAATGTCATGGTAGATACACAGGTTATAGATGTTACACAGTATTAGAAACTTTAGAGGCTATTCAGGCTTTAGAGGATATATAGCAAATAGAGGCAACTCAGGTCATCAATGCTACACATTATATGGGCAATACACATTTCAGAGAATTATGAGGACATAGAAGCAACTCATGTCATAAGGGCTACTCAGACTGTAGAGATTTCAGAGACCATCGAGCCCATTCATGATTTAGAGCCTACTCAATTGCTACTTGGGTATTAGGGACTATTCTAATCTTAAAGGCTTCTGTAGTCATAGAGTGTACTCAGGCAAAAGAGGCTATGCAGGCCATAGAGGCTTTGCATGACATAGAGGCAACTTGGTTTATATAGTTTATTCAGAGCCTTCCCAGGAAACAGAGGTTACACATATAATAGAGTGTGTACTAGTCATAGAAGTTACACACTGCATAGAGGTTACTCAGGCCATAGAGTTTACCAAAGTGTAGAGATTATGCAGGTCATACATACAACTCAATTTATAGTTGTGGCAAAGCCATAGAGGTTAATCATGCTATAGATACCCCATAGATTACAGAGGTCATGAAACTCATAGAAGCCAAACATGTAATAGAGGCAGCTCAGATCATAAGCATATTCTATTTATAGAGTGCACAGGACAGAAAGGCTCTTTAGGTTATAAAGCCTACAGACATCTTAGAGGTTACATAGGTCATAGGGACTACTTTGATGTCCAAGCAGGTCACTGAAGCTATTTGGGTAGTAGTCACTATGCTCATCTTAGAGGATTTGCTATTCATAGAGGATACTCTGACCAAAGTGGTGATGGAGGCTATATCCTAATTTTATGTCATATTAGCAACTCAGTTTATATAGATTTTTCAGATCATAAACTCTTCTAATATCTTTTAAACTACTAAGGTAGTAAAGTCTACTTAGGTCATAGAGACTTCACTGGCATAAGGTCTACTAAGGTCATTTAGGCTAGTCAGATCATAAGGATTACTCAGGTCACAAAGTTAAATTTGGTCATACATATTTTTTAGGGTACTTAGGCCATTAAAACTACACATGTAGTAGTGGTTACACACACAGACCATAGAGGTACCATAGAGGTACCTGAGCAATAAATAAAATTTGTAGGTCATTATGGCTACTGTGGTCATGGAGATAACTCAGTTTATATAAGCTATACAGATCACATAAACTATGCAGATCAAAGATGGTACACAGATTATATACGTGTAGGAGACCTGGTCACATAAGTGTGGTTATAGAGAAAGCAAGGTGTTCCCGCCTGCTCAGCCTTGCAGCTCTCCCTATAACCACACTTACGTGACCAGGTCTCCTACATTTCCCCCTTATATATATTTTGTATTGAGCTTATTTCAACCAGAGTTCGAGTAGTTTTATCTCTTAATTTTTTTCACTTCCTCCAGCAATGGAAGACTATATATATAAAACAACATAATCCAATGATTAATAAAGTATTACTAAATGAAGTTGTTAATTCTATTATTACAGAAGTTAAATATTGATGTCCTATCAATAAACGTTTAATTTTATCCTATTTGTGAATAACATTATAAGGCACAGGATATTTTGTCGAATGCTTTCTCTGCATCAATTGATAGAATCATGTGATTTTTATTTTTAAGTCTATTGATGTGATGGATTACATGTATTGATTTCCGTATGTTGAACCAACCTTGCATCCCTGGAATGAACCCCACTTGATCGTGGTGCACTATTTTTTAATATACTTTTGTATGCGATTTGCCAAAATTTTATTAAGTATTTTTGCATCTATATTCATCAGGGATATTGGTCTGAAGTTTTCCTTTTTTGATGTGTCCCTGTCTGGTTTTGGGATCAAGGTGATACTAGCCTCATAGAATGAGTTTGGAAGGGTTCCTTCCCTCTCTATTTCATGGAATAATTTGAGGAGTATTGGAGTTAGTTCTTCTATGTAGGTCTTGTAGAATTCGGTTGAGAATCCATCTGGTCCAGGGCTTTTCTTGGTTGGAAGGCTCTTGATGGCCTCTTCTATTTCCTTGCATGTAATTGATCTGTTTAAGTCATGTATGTCCTCCTGGTTCAGTTTGGGTAGGTCATATGTCTCTAGGAATTTGTCGGTGTCTTCAGGGTTTTCTAGTTTAGTGAAATATAAGTTTTCAAAATAGTTTCTGATTATCCTCTGTATTTCAGCAGGGTCTGTTGTAATATTTCCTTTTTCATCACAAATTTTGGTAATTTGGGTTTTCTCTCTCCTTCTTTTTGTTAGGGTGGCTAAGGGTTTGTCAATTTTGTTTATTTTTTCGAAGAACCAGCTTTTTGTTTTATCAATTTTTTGAATTGT
>PVHX01015043.1:0-48194 GCA_004024805.1 Geosciurus inauris | reverse complement strand
AACTTGAGTATACTGAAGTCTTCCCTTGCTGGGAGGGACACAGAATCAGATTGTTTAATATCTGCGTATAGTCCTTATATGGGTTTTCCTTTCCTATCCAGGACCTCATTTAGAACAACTATTTGAGAACTTACAGAGGGCATGATCTCCCTCGGCTACAATGTGACATCATCTCCTAAAATAAGGTCTATACTTCATCAATAAGTTGAAGAGAGGAGTCATATTCCTGGCAGAGTTTACTGGCATTCATCATCAGAAGGAGGTGGGACTGAGGTACAGAAGGTGGGGAAGAAAATGTTTGGCCTTCAGGCAGTCCAACTGAGGAGTATCTTTTAGCACTCTTCTGTCTATGGCGTTAAATAGACAGCAGAGACCACCATGAACAGGGCTGTAGTTTGGGGACATTAACCTTCCAGTTTTCTCTATGGTTACTAGCTAGAGTCTGACTCATTTAATTTAACATTCCCTTCTGCTTGTCTAAACTTTAGGGAGGTTTCTACCTGACTGTTGGATAAGTCCCTGCCCTCCCTTTTCTTAGAGCATTTACTTTAGAAAACTTAAAATTGCAATTCTTTCCCTTTGAGTATAAATCTCCCCGTCTCCTGCCAGTTTGACACCATAGGAATGTCCTTCTCAAAAGATTTGGGGGCATCTCTTTGGGAATGCAATCAAGGACTATGGTAGCAACCCTGCTTCTTTTAGTTTCTGTGGGTAGGTAGGAGCCTAACACTGATAAAGACAGGTGGCCCGATCACATTTGATCAGACTCCCACTAACATCCTCCAGTAATATTTACTCACTCCAGCACTTAAATTATGCAAGCAATCTATTGCACAACATGGTGACTCTGGTCATCAATATACTATAGTCATGAAAAGTGCTGAGAGCGGACATAAAGTGTTTCCTCAAAAATGGTAACTGTGTGAAATTGCACATATTAGCTAGCTAGATCTAGATTTAGTCCATCCACAAATATGTGTGCCACATGGTAAATGCACATGATTTTATATCTCTGTTTAAAAAAAAATTAAATCCTCCTGAGTTTCCTTTCAGTTATCATGGTCATGAGACCTCTTGCTGTAGTTTTGAGTCATGTCTTCCTTGCCATTTTAAACAGTGACTGGTACCATTTTTCTTTGACAAGTCCTGAGGAGACATTTTACATGGAATAAGCCAACAGGGACCAGCAAGAGCATCTGAGTGGCAGAGGATTTCAGGCGTATCAGGTAGATCCTCCCTTCCGTCATCACTTCTCCCAGTTTTCCAGGGTGGCTGGTCGCTGAAGTCTCTTTCCCTGGAGAACACCTTCAACTGAATGCTAGTTGCTTCTTGTAGCTAATAATCAATTGAAGAGGGGTAGTAGATCCCAGGCCCTTGCTCCACTTCTGGTCAACTGATGGTACAATCTAGCTCCAAATCTCCCTGTGGATTATGTTTTGGCCTGTTTCAACTATATCACAGTTCAAACTTCTTCCTCTGCTTGCAGTATTCTGCTTTATTCACTATTTCACAAGTGTTGTTCCCCAAAGTTCTTCCCAGCAAAACTCTTCTATCATTCAGTTTCCTACTTCAGAATCCATTTACAGGGATCACAGTTTAAGTAATTCTACATACTTAGACATTTTTAGACTACGTGCATTTTCCACTATTAGGACAACCCTGAACTTTCCCTAGGCTGCTACCCTGGATTACATAACTCATTTCCTTAGTGGGAAAAAGCACTTCCCTGTGAAAAAGATCAACTATGTCCATATGAACAGAAATTTTATTTACCAGATTACATTTCTGTTCTTGAGTTTATATTCCTGGCTTTGGCCAGTCATTTTGTTGTTACTGTTTGTTTTTCTTTTTTTTTAAATAAGATAGGAAAATGTAAAAGCATTGTAACACTGAATATTTAGGGGTGTACTTCCCAGCTTGTTTCCTTGTCATATATGTTTTAACACTTTGAAAATTGTAAAATATGAGAATGAGTTATAAAATATTAATTCAATTAATACCCAAGGGAAATTAATCCCCATTATGTCTTTTCTATTTATTTTACCCATTCCAAATGTTTTGTGCATTTTTACTAAATTGCTTGAATGCTTTTGGTATGTTTAAACACATCCTAATTGTTTATCATGAAATTATTGGAGGGTGTTTGTTTCTCTGTGTTTATTTTTTTATTTTTGCTTAGTAACAGTGACAATGTGGGCAAATCTATTAGAGTGTAATAATCTGAACCAATGGTGTTACCAGCTCATTGCCCCACGGTTAGCTGTGTAGGGTGTGTAGCAAGCTGCCTCAGTACTCTGGATGCCCATTTCTATCATCAGAGTATTATGAAAATTAATGGTTCCTTTTCTCTTTATTCTTCTTGCCTTGCTATTTATTATCCCTAGAATAGGAAATTTGATTGAACCATTCAGTGTTTCTGATATGTTTAAATTTGTGTTTGTTTTCATCTTTCTTGTTATAGCGACTGAGCTGACAAGGATATTGCCTTCCAAAAAGCCCCTAAATCTACCGACATGTAGGACACGTAGAATTCACTCCAGATTTTTAACAGATGCTTGCATGGATGATGTGAGTTCCATAAAGATTGAAGCATCGTTTCAGTATATCTTCATCTCCTAATGGGCACAGTTGCACATAGAACTATGATTTTGGTTTGGCAAGAATCTATTTGATCATTTTGATGCTGCCCAGAATTTATCAAGGCTTAGCAACCAAAAGCTCAGCTATTACATCAAATAATTTCTGGAGCTAAACCACAAATGCTTAAGAAATAGCTCTGCAAAAGCAGTCTAAAATCTAGTTTCTGATAAGGCCTGGTTTCCACATCCTCCTGCTTCTCTGCAATGTTTTTAGCTTACACAAACTACCCAAAGAAAGAGAGAAAGAGTGCATACATTTTAGCCTTTAATTTTATTTTCCAGAATCTTACCTGAAGCTAAAAAGCATCATCAAAAATATTTGGCATCAATACCACTCAAGTGACTGATAACAAACTCCCTTAATGTCAAAAGTCTTTCCATTTTTCTAAGAGGAAGAATAAGGCCATACCTAAACATATTAAAATATTATTCACTTTGACAATAGAGCTAGTTCCAAGACATGAGCTATTGCTATATTAGAAAGGAGAAGCAATCAGTATTTTTCATTGCCTAAGAATCTCCATAGTACAAAAAAATCCATTACTTCTAATGAAATTGTTAAGAACCTAGGAGGCAAATGTCTTTTTAAAAATAATTTCTAGTCTGGAATCTGGTTTGAAATGAGTAGTTGTAGTTAATTCATGTTCTCATTAACAGAAAAAATTTAGACCAAAGTGAGTGTACTTATTAAAATATTTTTAAATAAAATAGAATTTTCATTAAGATTGTAAAAACTATTATTGTTCTATTTCAACTAGATCTGTAGATTGTTCTTGATATTGAAAATTTGGAAGAACAGTAAATTTATTTTGCTTTAAATTACATGAGTTACTCATTATAAATGTTACTTAGATGCACTTATCCATAAGATAGTTATATTGTTGAGTTTATATGAGAGTTTCAAAATACGGATATCACTTCAATTCTTGGTGACAAAATAATTACATAGTACATTTTGCCTTCTTCAGTAACTAGTTTTTTCTTAACTGTGGTGTCAACATCCAATTATATTTTCTATGCATTTGTCTTATGTATTTTTTCCTTGACCAAAATAAGTAAATAAATAAATAAAAATAAGAAAATGAATCCATGTGAAAATTTGAAACAATTTTAAATGGAACAAAAATTTCTAGTAGAGTTTGAATATATTGCTATAGTTAACAGAAATTAAAGAACAGTACTTTATGTCTTCCTATATGTGCTTAAAACTTTTGTTTTAATTTAAAATTTGTGTTAGAAATTTCCTGTAACTATTCCTTAATGATAACTTAGGGACAGTTGGTAATTACGTTATTAATGTCAGACTCTAATGTTCTTAAGGAGTAATTTACTACAAAGAAAGAGTATCCCAAGTATTGCTTTAAATTGCAAAGTTAATCAAACTATAATATTTCATGATTTTTCAGAAAACTAAGTTGGTTACACATTTTACACTTCAGTTCTTTCAGTAGCCATGTTTTTCCTTCATGACACTTATTTACTGTTGTACATTTACTCATGTGATTGTTTAGCATCAATTTGTCTCTTTAGGGAGAAAACTCTTTAAGAGATGAAAATTAGGTTATGTGGTGGTTTCAAACCTTGTCTTCTGAATTATCTCCATATGGCTTTCCAAATATGATGTTATTATTCCACTCCTTGATATCTATAAAATCATCACTTTAATGATAAATGCATACCAGTGTTTATAGCTACATAATCCACAATAGCCAAGTTGTGGAACCTCCTACGTCCCTATCAACAGGTAAGTGGACGAAGTAAACGTCACACACACAAGCTTTACTTGGCTATAAAACATAAAGAAATTATTTCCATTAGATAGATAGAATGGAAGAACACCATGCTAAGTGAAATAAGTCAGACTCAGAAAGTAAAAGGTCAAATGTTTTCTCTCATATGTGGAAGTTAGATAGAAATAAGAAATTAATAAAGAGAAGTCTCATGGAAATAGAAGGAAGAAGAGTGGAATAGACGAAGGGGTTCAGGCGGAACCTGAAGGAAAGAGGAGGTATTAGGAATTTAAATGGAGCAAATTACATTATGTGAATCTATGAATATGTCAAAATGAACCACACTATTATGTATAGCTATAATGTCCTGGTATAAACATTAAATGGGGAGGAAAACATGTTTGATTTGTTCTCTGTTTACCCTCCAAATTACACTCCATCTGGTACATAGAATTAGCTTAATATACTTCACAAATAATTTAAAAATAAATGAAAACTATAATCAAAAAACTACTCATCTCTTATGAAATGATGTGTATACAACCAGGAACTGGCCCAGTAGAAACCAACATAAAACATATCAGATGACATGAGTTTAATGGTAATACAATGCTCAATTTTATGTTCAATATCATAAGTATAATCTGTAACAACATAAATAATAGATATTGATATTTTGATACTTCTGGCTCTAACTTTTCTAATTTCAAAGAGAGATTTGAAACCAGAATTATATGACTTTATGATTCTTCTAGAATACTAACAACTAATAATATATAATAGATATTTTTATTTTGTTGATAAGATTTTTCCTTATAAACATGTTTGTCTTATAAAATTTCAAAATACATTTAATCATACAGATCCAGAAAAAAGTGGAATTGTGCAAAGTCTTATTTCCCTACACACTTGATAAAGCTTAAAACATAAGGGCAAAGTTTATAGTCTGAAAGCTATGCAAATGTATGCAAATTAATAAAATTGTCATGTGATCATATTCATCCTGGATAGCCTTTTAATTGTTACTGTCTTAAGTGATTAAAAAGTTATACTATCTTTTTGTAAGATCTAACATTTTACACATTTATGTAATTCATCAATATATAGTTTTGAAACCTTGTATGAATGCAATTTACATTACCAAATGTTTCATGAGTTGATTTAGATATAATTATAGAGATGATAGATATAAATTTTCTACTTTTTCCCTTGTACATGTAGTAATTTCTTCATCAATCTGTACAGTGTATTCTAATATCTTTATCAGAAATTTTAGAAAATCCATACGATATAATCAGGTGGTGCATCATGGTAATATGCATGTATACCAAAGCATTTGGTTAATTATTGTAATTCTTGTTGAAAAGAAATGCAGTTTGTTGCATAAGTAATATGAACACTTAGAAAAGAATTTGTCTCATACATATATGCATTAATCTTCTCAGGCCGCCGTAAGAACATGCCATAGATTGAGTGGTTTAAACAACAGAAGTTTATTTTTTCACAGTTTGAGAAACTGAAGTTTCAAGATCAAGCTCCTGGTGAGGCCTGTCTTCCTCAGCTGGTAGAAGGCCAAATCTCTCTGTGTCCTCACATCTACTTATTCAGAGAGAGAAAAAAGCCTCTCTGGTTCTCTTCCTCTGCTTATAAAAGACCCATGTTATTGCAGTAGGAATCCACACTTGTGACTTAATTTAACCCAGTTATCTCCATAGAGGTCCCATCTCTATTTCTATATAGACACAATGGGATTGGAGTTTGTTTCAATTAGCTTCCTCATTACTGTGATCAAAATATATGACAAGAGCAACTTAGAGGAGGAAATGTTTAACAGATTCATGGATTCAGAGGTTTCAGTCCATAGGTGACCGACACCATTGCTCTGGGCCCAAGTTGGGACAGAACATCATGAGTCAGGGCCCAGCTGAGGAAAGCTACTTCACTTTTAGAAGGATAAAGAAGATGAGACACAGAAAAGGAAGGAGCCACAGGAGAGATGAACCCTTCCAGGGCATGCCCCAGGGTAGCCCACCTCCTCCTGCCGTGCCCTTCTGCCTTCAGTTACCACCCAAACATTCCAGACTGATTAGGTCACATCTCCCATAATCCAGTCATTTCACCTCTGAATATCTGTTCACTAACACAAGGGCTTTGGGGGGACCCCTAGTATCCAAACCATGACAGGACTTCAACATAAGAATGTGAAGGACTTCAAATCCTTAACTATAAACTATCCCCTTTTTCTTCCTAATAGTTTTTGTAGGACTTGAATGAGGGTGCACTTTTCCAGAATACACAAATTGCACAATTTTAACCAGTTTGTATATTTTTCCCACAAGGTAAAGTATGAGTCAATACTCTGTTTTCTATTTTTCTGTTGAAGAACTTTTCAATAAGAAAATATAAATGCAACCATTGCTATGAATAATGATGTCATGAAATATGATCATTGGTGTTTTTAAAATCATTATTCCATTTCTCATTAAGTGGCATAGTACAATGTGTTTTCAAGTCTATTCAGTAATTAATAGATCAACTTCAGGTTTTCCTCTGCTGGAGACTAGTGGCAGTCAAAGGGGAATCACAGAGCTTTAACAATATTTTTAGAGTGACACAAATTTAAAATAATCAATACAACTTAACATTGCATTTTCATTATAAATAAAATGCTAAAGTTTTATTTCTTGGATAATCTCCTACCAGTAATTGTGCCAGATTACCTTCTGATAACTTTCTACCATGACAAATAAATATTATCTGTTCAAGCTGCTTCAGAATTCACACAGTAATGCAACTATGGTTATTTACAAGACATCACAGTGTCTATCTCATGTAGCTCTCTCTTGTCCTATGATGCTTATCATTCTTGTCAATATGTACATGATTTCTGGAGTATGTACTTATGAATCTATTTTTATCTGCTAGGCTTTTGTATGTCAAAACAGTGGAATCATTTATAGTTTTAGGCTGTGCAGAATTATAAAAAACGAATTTTATTCAGTTTCATTCTCTATTTTATACTGCAATTATTTGACAATGACCAGGTTAAAATATGATTAAGTCAAAAGCTATTAGAAAAGTCTTAGAATTGGGATGCACTTTACATGTCATTAACTGAAATATCTTATCCCATGTACAATTAAACTTGGTAACAACCAGTTTATGATATGACAGAAAGAACAATGAACTAGACATCAGGAACCTGAGTTCTAATTCCTTCTCTACAGCTGTTTCAAACTAAGACTTTGTGTGAGCTGTTAACTTCTTTGAAGCTTGATTAACACAATTGCTGAAGTGTTACCTAGTTTTCCATTGTTTGGCTATCAGCAAGCTCCATGGATGGGATTTCTCTATTTTGATCCAAGTTACAGATATATATTTAAACTATCAGGGCCCTGGTGTCAGGATTGACTTTCTTCCTGACTAATCATTTCCATTCACTAAGGATATTCTTTCTTCTTCCCCTCAAAGGGCCTCTAGCTGTGAACACATTAGGTTCTTATTGAAGAGACCTCTGGAGTTATAAAAATAATTGACAGTAGGCATTTTAATGTCACATTTTGTAAAGGTATATTTCAGGTTAAAAGTTATGGGTGTGTAATGTACCAACTACAGTGCATGTGATTTCCATCTCCTGTTATCAACTGGTTGTTAAGTGGAAAGAGACGTAGATTATTAACTACAAGAATTTTATATGCACTTTTTCAGGAACAGAAATAACACTTTTTCTTCAATGTTCCAACTCTGGAAACTCCAAAATTCATGACATTTTCAAGAGCAACTATTTGAACAGTAACAATTTCATACGCTAATTGAGGCAACAGTCACATTTTTTGTTAAAATACCTCAAGCAGTTCATGGATGATGCCAGGAGGTTCATGTATGTTTTTATAGTTTTTGAAAAAGGGATTCTTTGAGAAGCTCAGAATTAAATGGCACAGCTTATGTATCCAGGGGGAAATTGATGTTTTAAAGTGTGTCATACCTAAATCTCAGCTTACTCTTTTTAAATATTGAAGTTACTCACTGTAGAAGCTGAATATTGGGGACATTGAAAATCTTTTGAAATAAATCATTTCTTCCTTTGAAACATCTTTAAAAAATGTATTTGGCAATATAGCCCCAAACACCTTTAAAAAATATTTGGCAGTGATTTCTCATGTATCTTAAAAACGATTGCCATTTAAAAATATTCTCAGAAATCATTAGGAAGCTCATAAGAAATATGAAGCTTGAATTTCTTTTCCTAAAGAAATAAATAATGTGTCTTTAAGGAATGCTTTTAGTGACAAGCAATATATGATCAAAATAAAGCAAAATACACCCAAATTTCAAATCAGAGGAAAAAAATCTTCACTCGAAACTACAGTTTTTTGTAATATTGCCAAAACTATAGAAACAACAAAGATAATAGTGAACCCTTGGAAATTTTGTGTTTGTGTGTATGTATGTGTGTGTGTGTGTGTGTGTGTGTGTGTGTACTCTTCATAAGGAGTGCAGTCCATTGCTACTATATTTTTACACACTTGTAGCTCTCAAAACCAATAAATCAAAGGAAGTTGCAATTATGGACAGGGAAACACAAAAAATGTTTAATACCAGAAACTGTTTTTGAGGAAAAAATTTATTCACCATAAAATGTTGAAGTGATTGGAAAACCATAAAATTATCCCCATTGCCTGCTGAATAAAAGGTGCACACAGGCATAAATGAGAGCTAGTGTATGAGACCCAGAAACAGATGTGAGAGCCAGAAGAGACAGTTCCAGAAAGCAGAAGGAGCAAGTTCATACTGCCAACATTATATGACAAATGATAAAGAAAAATGAAAATTCAAGATGTCAAAAATGAAATGTAATAAAACTATGGAACATTATTTTCAGTATGATAATTCCTTAAAAGCTTGCCAGTTAATCTTTTCCAAATGTAGTACATACAGGGTGTATGTTTTTTATTTAATTATCCATGTTTCTATGACCTAAGTTAATGATATGTAGAATATATTTAGGTTCCTAGTGACTCAGACATGTGAAAGTTAATGAGCTTTAAGTAACACTGACCAAGGATTGCTGTATATTTATTATACTTGATTTTCTTCTTTACCTGGGAACATAACTAAAGTGAATTTCCCGATCATTCTGCAGTGAGCTGAGGTCATATAGCCACACACTGCACATGAAACATTAGCAAAAGTGATAGGTTCACTTCCAGGCTTGGCCCATGGAAAACTAGCAGACATGCTTTCATCCCCTCCCTTTTTAAATCTATCTTGGTTTAACTACAGGACCATGTCAAATTAGATGGCAGAGCTCAAAGTGGAAAGAGATTGAGTTCCTGAATATACTTTTGAACAGAGTTTATTCTGTTCAATGAATCCTCCACTGACTAACATTTGATTTGTAGCAATGTAATTCTGAAGGATTTTGGATAATCATGCCCCAAGATGATGGGGAGGGTGTTGCAACCCAATCACTGATATGCTCTAATGACCTAAACAGCAAGGAGAGGCAATGAATTATGAAGTTTAAATTCACTGTTGTCAAGTCCAGAAATTATAATTAGCACGTTCTGAAAACATTTTCTACTGGAACCATGCCCTTTTCTGATTACCTACATGAAAAATAATAGTTATTGTAGTATGACAGAAATGGCATGATATTTGAAAGCTATCCTTCTATTCTGGACTTAATAGTTATTTCATATATATATATGTACATGTAAAACAATTTATTAATCCATTCATATATATGAATATATATATATATATATACACACACACACACACATGCATACACACATAGTGGAGTTCTACTCAGCCATAAAAAATAATGAAATTATGACAACTGCTGGTAAATGGATAGAAATGGATAATATCATTCTAAGTGAAATAAGGCAAACTCAAAAACTCAAAAGTTAAATGTTTTCTCTCATATGCAGAAGTTAGAGCAAAATAAAGGAAAGAGGGAGGGAAGGATAAGATAACATAAAAATAAAGGGAAAATCAGTAGTGTAGAAGAAAATAATCATGAGGCAAAGGGGAGGGATGGGTAAGAAAAGGCAAAGCAGGATGAATTCTAACAAATCAGGTTATGTGCATATATGAATATAACAGAGGGAATTTCAGCTTTATGCATAGGTAGAAAGAACTGATCCAAATAAATAAATAAGAGTGAAGTCTATCAGAATAGAGGAAGGAAAACGGGGAAGGAGAGAAAAGGCCAAAGGGAAAAGAGAGACAAAAAGGGGAGATCATGAACTGAAATGCAATTCCACGCATGTATGAGTTTTTCGGGATGAACCCAATTCTACTATGTACAATAAAGCTCTAACAAAAAAATTAAAACTTTTTAAAAAACTGACAATGACAAACTCTGGCATTCTTTCACTATAATTTTATCAAGTTTCAAAAAATTAAAACTAAGGAAAACATAAAAGTAATATTTGGATTGTGCAGGATGTGACCTAGGATGACCACTAGCCAGTTATTAATTCTCATTCATTGTCCAAATCAAGTTAAAATATTGCACCTTTTTATTCATTGTGATAAAATCTTTGATGTGTTCCTAGTCAATTGTAGTCTCTCTGCCAGATACTGAAAGCTCCTTTCTTACACTTTATCATCAGAAGAAAGAGTCCACACAAGAATTCAAGAAAACAAATTTGTGGAGAGTAAGATTTATATTGGTCCAGAATATTGACAGGGTTAGAAGACATCACCCAAAACACAGGAAGACCAAATCCTTCTCCAGTTCATACTGTGGCTTTGTGTTTGGAATGAAATATTTACATTTATCCCGTCAAAAGAAAAATAGTTGGAAAACTAAGAAGTAAGAAATGCTAAAGTACAATAAATCATAGTAGAATATATATTATATCTTATGGTAAGTAATTTTATTACCTAACTCATTTTCCTGTGATCAGTAGCAGCAAAATTAGGAGGGCCAATTCATGTTTATCTGGCAAGGGGGTGGCAGAAAACAATTCCTTGGCTTGTGTAATTGTGGTAGGAGGAACTTTTGTACAGAAACTTTTGATTTTAAAATAATAAGAATTTTTAATAACTTAAAGGTCTGCAATTATTTTAACCTATATACTCCA
The DNA here is from genome assembly GCA_004024805.1 of Geosciurus inauris. NCBI lineage: Eukaryota > Metazoa > Chordata > Mammalia > Rodentia > Sciuridae > Geosciurus > Geosciurus inauris. The sequence goes on along the minus strand of PVHX01015043.1, from coordinate 36,728 downwards.
GGAAAATATATACAATGAATCAGTGCCAGTAGCAATCAGAGTTCTAAGAATACTGCTGCCTCAAGCTCCAGCTTCCTGGAAGCAGTGTAAGAGCTTGGAACAAAGATGCCTTCCTCCTTCAGTCACCTGGAAACCTGGAAATTGCTGACAAAAAATCTGGTCACCAGTCCTCATTCTTCATGCATTCTGCACCTAGTTTCCCCAGCTGTACATGTTTTCCACCCCACTTTATCTGGCTTTACATTCAATCCATTAATAAATTTCCTTTGCCTTCTTAGTCTTCTATTTCCTGAGTATGGTGCACAGAATGTGGAATATTTGTCCCCCCCCCATGTTAGGAGACCATAAAGCCTAGGAAAATATAAGACACATCATAAGCAGTCAGTAATACAGAAACAGATGTATACAGCAGAGATGAGCTAAGCAATCAGGTTAGCAAATATGAGGAATAAGTTCCAGTGTTCGAATACGTAGCATCAGCAGTCATCAGCAGAAAGGACTTCTGCTTCCAAATCACTAAAGACCAAGCCATTAAACATCATCATGCACTTTTAGTCACCCAAAATTCACACACATTCGACAAGTAACTCACCATTGGGTTTCGACAATCCACTGTGTGAATGTAAACTATCTTATTTTGGAGCACAAATTTCCCTTCCTCATAGCATCATATCCAAACTTGTGAATCATTTACTTTTTCTTTCTCTGATATAAGCCTTTCTTTTCTTCAACTCTTACCATTAAATACGTTTCACTTGTTAGTCATTGGCTATTTACTTTGTATGTATGGTACAATGAAAACATCAATTAATATTATTTTTCTCTGCTTCTCTTTTCCTCTACTCCATCTAAGGATGAAGACCTAATAAGGAAGACATACTGTCTATACTATAATTCTGTTTCAATAAGTAGCTCATTCCTTTTTTTTTTTATCTATTGATCAAGATTGTTTTCTTCTTCACTCCTTTGATTTGTTGTAAATATTTTCTGTGTACAAATACAGCATTATCTGTATAGCATACAGACATTTTTTAATGAAAAGTTTTTACAGTTTCTACCTGACTTTATTTCCAATGCTTCTTTCCATTTTTGAGAACATTTTTTATCACATTTCCACAAGATTCAGTGCTAGTCAGTAATGTTATCTTTGTTGATGTCACCCATGGCCACCTGGCTCAGTTGGTGTTTATCATAATATACACAGTAGAGCATTATGTTCAATTTTTAGATGATGGCAACAATTACTATTTCCTTCAATTGCCAATTGCACATCAGTAATAAACTAGGGATAGTTCTCATTTCTTCCCAAAACCAAAAAATTCTTTTCCCAAAAGTATTATCACTTTACTGCCAGACTATGAGTCTTATTTTGAAAACATAAATCTATGTGATTATTTTTATACTAAATGCAAATATATTCTCACCCCACCCTCTTTCTCTCTCTCTCTCTCTCTCTCTTTCTCTCTCTCTCTCTCTCTCACACACACACACACACACACACACACAGGCTGAAAAGGCAGTCTCAAGAGGAAATATCGATGCATCAACAGAGTTATATGCAAATTAAAAATAGAACATCTAATGAACATCCAGTCATACTTGCATTTCCTCAAACTCAAATACGTCCCAAATCACTACATCGACCATATCCTTCTAGCCACATAATTTCTGTGGTATTAGAAACATTGACTTCTACAGAAGCTGTTTCATATATACCTTTCCCAGACAGTCTAAGTTACGTAGAATGATTTTCTCTATGCAAGAATATCATTTCCAGTATTTTACTTAGTGCATAATTGTGTGCCTATGAAAAAATCTACATAGTACTCATACATGACCACTTACAATTCCATATGTGATATCATTGAGTTTTTCTTAACTTGAAGATTAAGAAATTAAGGAAGTGTTCTGGGAGTTCTCTTTCTTTCTCCTTTCCTCCTTTTCTCCCTTCTTTGTTCAGTGGTGACCTAGCACCTAAAATCAACTCTCAGTAAATTTCCAGTATAAAATATAAGGTTATTAAATATAGTCATCACTCAGTGAGACCCTATCTCTAAATAAAAATCACAAAAAAGGGCTGAGGATGTGGCTCAGTTGTTGAGTGCCCCTGAGTTCAATCGTCAGTACCTAAATAAATAAATAAATAAATCATCATACTCTACTAGATATCTTGACTTATTCATCCTGATAAATGCAACTAACAGAGGGTGTACATATATTTATATATATACACACACACACAAATGTATATGTGTATATATACAAAATAAGTTTAGATTTATAGATTTATGGAAATATTGCAAAGATAGTACTGAGAGCTCCCATATACCCCACATCCACCGTCCAGTTTGGTTCAAAATATATGATTGTGGGACATTTATTGGATCATTGTAGCATTATTGATGCATTATTATTACTAACTGAAATATATATTTTATGAGATGGCCTTAAAATCCAAAACAAATTACCATATTACATGAGTCATATGTGTCCTCCAGCTCCTCTGTGATTTTTTTTTCAGACTTTCCTTACATATGATGATCTTGACAGTTTCCAGGAGCAGTGGTACGGGTATGCTGTGAAGTCTCCCTCAACTGGATTTTGCCTAATGTTTTTTTTCCCATGATTAGATTTGAGCCATGTGTTCTGGGCAGGAAAGCCATTAGTGCCATTTTTATCACATCATCACATGTATGTGACGTCCCAACAGGTGATGTTATCATTGTTGATTATCATCATTGGTGTGAGTCTGAGCATCTGGCTATGCAGTGTGGTCAGAGGTAGCAGTTGAGACCTCTCTGTCACTGCTCTTCACAGCTGCACTCATTTCAAGAAGTGGCTTTGTGCAGTGCCTGTTGGAGGAATGAGGAGTATGTGTGTGAAGTATCTGGAATTTTACTGCTTTGGATTTGCCTATTTGCCCTCATTTATCTATTTATTCCATGATTTATTTCTATGACTATGGAATCAGGGTGTGTGTTTTATATATTGGATTATAACTTAATATATTTTATTATTCAAATTTGCTTTGGTGTTTGGGAGCTCCTTCAGCTGCTTCTATGTCCTTGAATCATTTTGAGTGAGTGTGCGCGTATGTGGATATATGTGAATGTGGGTCTCACCCCCTTACTTTTTAACACAACAGGATACCATACACTCATTTTGTACATTCTACTTGAAATTAGCTATGTCTTTTCATGAGACTTGATTACTTTGTCAAAGCATGGCATTAGAAACCCATATCTGAACAGTAATGGTTGCTACTTGGATGCTGTTACTTTAGGCTTTGTAGCTAACTAAGCAATGAAATCCTTGTGTGTACACTGGTGAGTGTGTATACACACACACACACACACACACACACACACACACATCTTCAGTTCTATTTAAGTGTTTGATGGCTCGTGACCTGACTCTGTTCTAATACCATAAGATCATCCTAACCTCCTTCACTGCTCAATCTATAACCTCATGATACAACACTGGGATTCAGGTCTTGCCATCCAGCATGGATTTAGGAGTATGTCTTTAGGAGTATTAGAACCGCCAAGCTGCTACCTGTGGGAAACAACTTCACAATGGGGGTCCAGTGTTTATGTGCAGTTCTTCTGCATTTAGCCTTACAAACTCTTCTCATTCTAAACTTACTTAGGATGGTACCTTCTCACCACTTCCCATGGTAAATTCTTGCATATATTTGTAATATCATTGCATTGTTTTGTCACATTCTGTATCTTCATGATTAACTTCATGAAATGTTGTACATATCTATACCAAGTTCTTTATCCAATATATGGTTTGCACATATTTTCTACCAGTGAATGACCTGAAATTTTTCTTGTGGTATCTTTCTATATGTTCCATAATTTGGATTTTTAAAAATTTTCATTTAGTTTAAATTATTTTCTAAACTTTATCTTAGTGTTATTTAGAAGTATGAACTATCGAAGTGTTTGATAGTAATATTTTCAATATTGTCATTTCCAATAATAAGGATGTTTTATAAGGCATAATTTATGCAAAATATGTGCTTAGAGTGGAAGCCAGGGTGGTTATTGTAAGCTCCAGTTTACCAAATAATTTTAGTTAAAGCTTGCACCCTGATCATTTGTTTCTGTGAATTGCTATAATTAAATCTTAATGTCCTTCCTCAAATTATTAACAGCTATATTTATAAATGCTTTTTTCTTAGTGACTTGATTCTACTATGACCCATAATTTGCTACTCATGATATGTCAAATAAATATATCTACAAGTTTGCTTATTTTCTATATTTCCAAGCCAAGCTGTATAGTAAACAATTATAATATAATAATTCTGTTTTTGTTTTTTAAAGTATTTGTACTTTCAGTGATTTATAAGGTAATCTCACAGACTTTTTTGAAGAGAAAAGACAACTATACCATTTGAGCATATCTGTTTGGCACAGGGGATTTAATGTTATAGGAGATTTAATTTTTTAAATGGGTTTACCATGAAGTAATAAAGGAAGAAAACTAAAAAAGTAAAAGGACAGAAAAGGAAGGGGGATAGAAATAAAAAGTAACTTATAGAAAAATCATTAAACAAAATTTAAAAAAGTAAATAAGAAAAATTTTAGATCAAACTGTAATAGTCAATTTGAATTATCAACTTGATTGGATTAGGAGATGCTGAGGATTGAGTCTTCTGGGTGATGAGGGTGTGTCTAGGAATGATTGGCATGTTGGATAGCGAACTGAAGCTGCCCTCTCTAAGCTTGGACAGCACTATCCAATATGCTGGAGTCTTCGATGGAGTAAAAGTTGGAAAAACAAGGAAGCAGCAGCAGATTCAAGCTCAATTCTCCTTTTATGGATTTTTTGTAAATTTTTTTATTTGTTCTAATTAGTTATACATGACTATACAATGCATTTTGGCACATCATACATAAATGGAGTATAACTTCTCATTCCTCTAGTTGTACATGATGTAGAGTTACACAGGTCATAATCATATACATACATAGGGTAATAATGTCCCATTGAACGGGTTCTTGATTGCTGCTGTGATCGCCTGAGGATATCAGATACAGATTCTTGCTCCTTCACTCTTTCAAAGTGGATTCTGCCAGTGATTCTCCAGGGAGTTTCCAGAAGCCTTTGGTCTCGGACTGGGGTAGCATTATTGATCCCTCTTGTTCTGAGGCATCAGCATGTTGGACTGCCCAGCTACTGGTTCCTCCAGCTCTCCAGCCTGCAGACGGCCATTGTGGACTATGCAGCTTCTGGTTGTGTAAGCCAGTCTAATAAATCTCATTTTTATAATTAAAATTCCTGTTGATTCTGTTCCTTTAGAGAACCCTGACTAGTACACATACCTAACCTTCCTACATCCATATTGTTTGGTCTTTGCATAACTTTTAAACTCTGCCATCTAGGAAAAAGAAGAAGGTATCTTCCAATTAAAATTGTTTTGATTGACTATTATGAAATGATCTCAAATTCTAATTTCATTTTCCTTTTTGCTAAATAAAGATTACATATTTCCCAACAGTCTTCTCTGATTTAAATATATATCAAATATTAAAATATTAAATATGTTATTAAATAAATTTATACACAAAACCAAGAGGAGTGTACTATAGAAATGCATTCAATGTCCAGCACCTTCTGCATAGAGAGATTCTCAGAGAATGATGAGCCAACATTGTGACATCTGGCTTCAATTTATTGCTCTACCACTAAAGTATGGTATAATTCTACATAATTTATTTAACTTTCTTAGCCCAGGTCTGTCATTTATTAAATCTGAATAATGCTCCCAAACCTATGTCACCTTTGTATTGATTGAGAAATTTAGTCACTAAATATGCACATGAAAGTTTAATGTCCTTAATGTCACTGTAATCTATGTACCCCAGGAGTCCTTTATTTTATTTTTTACAATATGATTTCTCATGAGTTATTTGTGGATCATTAGTGATACAATTAATAAGCTCTTTTCTGTCTGCTCCAAAATGTTTTAACATTTATTGGTAACTGAATTATAAAATTTTTGTGAAACTGGGAATTACAGTTTAAGATTTTGTTTTCTTCAGCAGGTTTAACTAGATAAGACTAAATAGAGTTGAAATTGACACAATCCTATTTTTATAATTATTTTCAAAAACAATGAAAAAAGAACATTAAAGCAGTATTTTAGAATTTCATGCTCTAGTATATTTCACAACTAAGCTCTCAGACTTTCTCTGTAAAGTTGGTATGATAATACTGTTTGTTTTGATCTGTTAAAACATTGTCAGTAGACAGTTTAGTTCAAAAATCATATAACACATTGTAAGAAGGGATAACTCAGATATATGAAAAACTAAACTGATTAATTTCACGAATATAATTTTTGAAAGCAAACTATTCTTGAAAACATTGGTTTTATTTCCAAATTTTTGAGATTTAATGTAATGCTTGATATTTTTATTATAATAATCATGGAACCAAGATTTTTGAGATTGTTTGAATTTTTCACAATCATGCAGTAATGCATAAATGACTGAAATTATTATTTTTTCAATAGAAACTCTATCATATATGTTTTAAAACACATATTTCACAAAATAAGATTGCATTTATTTCACAGTGATATTTCCATTTTCAAAATATTCAATACCATTCAGAAAGTATATGTAACATATTTTCACATTGCAATTTAAGTGCTAAGATAAAGCATGAAAACTAAAAGCCGATTTAAAGTCATATACTCAACTATTTAAGAAAACAAAATAAAAATAGTCTCATGTTCAGTGGATAATAGATAATAACCTATCTCCATGAAAACTTGTGTTAAGTACAGGAAAGCTATTCATACCAATTATTGAGATGTGGAAAACTGCCCACAAAGTGAAAAGGATTTCTGTATTTCTTTTTCTGGAAGCTGCAAGTACACCATGATGTTAGTATGTTCATAAACACTGTGGTTAAGCAGCACTTCTATTTATTCCAAATGCCCCCTCCATTGTCTGCTATAACTATGTCTTCTTTGGGGATAGTGCAAAATTCCCTAATTTGGGTTTGTACATAGAAATTACACTGACCTCCGCCTGAAGACACCTACTTCAAAGCTGCAGATTACTTAGACTTGTGTGAAAAGAAAAAAGAAAAAGAAAAAGTCACTTTCTAAAAGCCCCTTAATTGAGAGTGGTTAGTTATGCAACATGATCACTACAAAATCCTATGAGTACAGGTATTAATTTATCAATTGACAAAGACATGGATCTCAGAGTCTGGATGAATGTGTTAGTGGAAAGCACCAACCAGCATTATAGAAGCTGAATCACCACTGACCATGACAATGGTTCTTAATTGTAACAACATTTTAATTAGATAGTTATCTGGGATGCTTTCATTAAATCTGTGTTCAAGATCCACTCAGAAATCCCAAAGTGTTTGGTTTGGGTGGTGGGGAAGATTCAGGTAAAGAAGTTGTTGTTCTTGAATATTCTCTAGATGTCTTTATTAAGCAAGAGGGTTTGAGAAGTGTTGACCTATAGTGTGTATTCTCAGATCTACAGGAATATAAAATCATTTTTGTGAAGAGATTCCAAATTTATTAAAAATGTTTTGTCAGTCAAACTCATGAGAAACATCTAGGTATCTGTATTTATATATACATTATTATATATGTATGTGTGTATATATATATATATATATCAAACATATATGTAAATTAAACGTGTGTATATATATAAACTGCAATTTCCTAATTTTCAGTTTGAAGGTGTGCATGTGAGTTAGTAAGCTGTACTTCTTTTATGACAATCATGATGATATCTTTAATTCTTCTCTCATTAGTCCCCTCTCACCTCCCTCCTTGTCCCAAACTGAATGTATTATTAATGCAAAATTATTTTAAGTGATAACTTTTGGTTTTATTCCAAGCAGCATTGAAGGTCTAACTTATTTTAACTATTTTTCAAATACATTTGGGAGAAAAATTAAAAAGGATCTCAGGAATTTCTGATGGCAGATCTCCCTGAACTTTTTGAAAATATGGTCATTATGTGACTGAGCATCAGAGTACTGAAGTACTAAAATAAGTTGCAAAAGTTATGAGACATTTGGCATACTCAAAAAGATATGACATCATTAAGGAGTCTTACCAGGACCTTAGCAGAGTTCTTCCAGGAGAGTGTCCTGGTTACCCTGCACTTCCATCTCCTCTGGTCCTGAGTCTTGCCAGGGTAAGCAGCCTGTGGCTTAGTGACACAGTTACTGCTATCAGTCCTCCTGTATTCTCTCAAATAAGTCACAGGTCCTACCCAGACTCAAAGAGCATGAAGTATGCACTGTCTCTCCGTGGAGGAGTGGCAGAGAATTTGCATGGATATTTAATCCACCACGTTATTTATGACATTTCACTTTCACAAGAATGGAATCTTAAAGAAAGAAAATAATCTTATTTGTTTCATTCATGGCTGTTCTGGGATGTTACAATTACACAAGCAAAACTTAAGGAGTGTTTGTTGAATTTCTTAAAATATAGCAGTCAGGTAAAAATTGGTTTAAAATTTTTGTTTAATTGTTCAAAGTTATCATGATGATTCATTCTCATATCTAAGTACCACGTTAAAGTTATGATTTACATAATACATAGAGAAGAAAATCATGTGTATGTATTTTAAGAAATTCTGGACAGCCACAACCTAAATCAGAGCTTTATAGTTGCATTATTAATTGAAATAGGTGTGCTATGCAAGTTAATTAAGGAAAAAAGACCTGAAAGATCTTGATTCATTTACTCAGGAAATAAAAGCATTGGCGAGACAATAAAAATTTTGGATCCTTTTAAAGTGTTGTTAATATGCAAGTATAATGCAAAAATAATTGTATTTTGCCTTAAACAAATACTTAAAAACTTAAACATCTTTTAACACTTGTGTTTTTGAAGATTAAAAATGAACCAAAAGCAATTACTATTTTTTGTATTGAAAAAGTATTTTATACTTTTCCCTGAAATTTGCCTCTCAGCAGTTAAGAGGTGGTCCTTTAGTTTGTGCAGTTATGAAAGTCATCCTCTATTATTGTACAATGCCTAACTTTTGATGTATGTGTTGGTAAATAGCCCAGGGTTTAAATAAACATTTGCTATTCATCATCTTAAGAAATAGGACCATTGATTTATAAATGTATTCATAAAGCAGAGCTGCAGAAGTCATGGGTGAGTAATTTGGAAAGGTATTTGTTCTCTATTAAACACCATATGCTATACATACACAATTCTCATGATGGCATATTTCAATTTTCATGAGAATATAAACAGAGAGGGATAATGAAATATAATTGATCATTATTTGTATTATTACTACTGCTTGCAATAAGCTATGCTGCATTAAAAGAGTCACACTTCTCCCAAGAAACAAGTAGATATATGTGATTTCTTTGTAAAAGAAAAATGACAATTTCAACTTTTATTCTTTCATGCTTATAAAGGTATATGTGATACCCCATGAGTACACAACATATTATTTATAAAATTGCAAATTATAGCAATAGGTAAGCTTTTGCAAAACATTAGTATTTGTATTGTCTGTGCTTTTTTTCCCATTGGTGTACTTGATTGTAGACATATATATATACACTATATATATATACATGTATATGAACACATATATATGTATATACACATACATATTTGATTATTTGATTATATATACACAGTAAACTAGAGGTAGATCCTTAACTACATATACATAACATATAAAAATTTGCTTGTGTAGATAACAAGAAACTGTTCAGGTAAAAATATCCCTAGTGTATAAATAACTGAATAAATGAAACTCATCAAAATCAATTCAGCACATTCAGCAGACAACTGCAAATTAAGAGACATTGCCCAGTGATTCCTAAACTGGACACAAGAATATGTATGCTGTTTTGATTGCTCCTGCCTATACCCAGTGATGCCCAAGGAAATGCACACATTATTTTGGTATAGTTCAAGAGCCATAAACTATCTCTCTTCATTACTATAGTTATGCTACCACTACTCACATCTGCCTTTTGGTTTCATTTGGAAAATATCTTTACTAGGTAATATCATAGAAATATTCTGCTATAGGTTCAAAGCCAGCTCAACAATTTAGTGAGACTGTAAACAACCTAGTGAGACCCTGTCTCAAAATTAAAAAAAAAATAATAAATTATAAAAGGGCCAGGAATATGGCTCAGTGGATGAGTATCCCTGGGTTCAATCCCTGGTAAAAAAAAAAAATGTGCTAAAATTTTCTAATATTTACCATGTAACTATGCTTATTTTTTTTTTAATTTGGGAGTAGTTTTTTTCTTCATTTGGTAAATTCTAGCTAAGACTAAATGCAATACTCATAAACTGTTTTCATAGTACCTAGTGTACTAAGATTAGCTAATAGCAAAACATTTCTTTTAGGATTCCTCTTCTTGCTACCAGAGGAAACGCTAATGATTATCTTGTTAAATCAGATACCAATTTGAGTTCTTTAAAGTTAACTCTCAAAGTAAAGTATTCTATAATTCATTCTTTTTATGTTTAATTTCAGGAAATACTACAAAGTCACCATCATTCATTTATATGCTTAAACCATTTATTTTTTATCTGAATAATGTGGAAATATAATATTCTCCATTTTTTCACAATTGTATAAATGTGTAGATGAGAGGTCACATGATAAGCAATTTTATATGAATGCTATACCAAAACAATCTTATTTCAGTTGATAATATTTGTAGTTTAAAAAGAATAACAAAGTCCATCAGAAAACTCCAAATAGTCAAAGGATTAACTTTTTCTTAAACTTCATATCCTTCATCTTGAGAATCATACTATTCAAAATCATGCGTCCCACAATATGAAAAGTAAAAATTATGTAATTCATGAATTCATATATTTTAATAAGCATTCTCTATTTTTTACTGCCATGGAATTTTTTGGTGTTTTTTTTTAAATAATTCTCTGGTATCTTTTTGGAAACCCTGTATACTTCATGAACCATTTCTGCATTATAATGACTATATGTATCACTGGAAAATCATTAACTAATATATCCTAAATTAAATTAATGTGAGAGGATTATTGAAAGTTAAAATAAATGGAGAATCATTTTGCTTCATATGAAAATAGTTTTTAGTTCTAGCAAAACAATTTAGAGAACTTTGAAATATTTTTAAAAATTTACTTATAAAAATAGAGATCTGTATTTAAAAAATCAAGACATGTAAAATATAATAAAATAAGTACTTACAGTGTAGGATAGATATAATTTACACACATATAAAATATATATCTTAAGATATATGTGCTTTGGTTAAAAGCTGTGTGCCTATTCTGTTCAGGATAGGAATAGGAATTATTTAGGGCACCAGAAAATTTTTCAAAGCAATATTTGAGCTCAAGAGACCTAAGATATAATTTATTAAGAAAACAAAATGATTTTGAGTTGCAGATTAAGTTAATATTACACAATGTAATCTTGATAAACAGAAAACAGAACAATGTTTGTATTTTTGTATATGCAATTTCAGAAGTTCTCTCTAGTTGCAAAATTATTCACTGAGCACCTACCATAGGAGATACAGTTCCATTGCGTTATGCCAGTCACCCAGGCACTCGTGAAGGGTACAGGACAGACATAATCCCTCTCCCCTGAGGACTTACAGTTCAACCGGACCTGGATAAATATCAGCATTTGGAGTCACTGCAACGCAGAGGGTGGTTACCTAATGCAGTAGATAAAAAGTGCTTGACAGTCTTGCAGACAAACCTTTTGTAAACTGAATCTTCAAGGAGGAGAAGGTCGATTGTGGAAGGCTCCAAATTGGCAGGTAGCACAGTTCATGAAGCTGGACTCTGCGGTGGGATGAGTGAAAGGAGAGAAACCCTAGAGAGAACACGCAGTGTAACATGAAGGAGTTTGCAGTGCATGCTGAAAGGATTTTACATGCTTAATCCATAAACCAATGGGAAGCCATTAAGCATTGTTAAGCAAGAGATAGATGGTGAGGACATTGAATGTCACTTTTAGATAGGATGCTCAATGGTAGAGAATATCCATCAGCAGGGTTCATTAGTTTGAGACTCTTACAATATATAAGGTCAAAGACCACAGAGGTCCAGACAAGGCAAGCAATAAGGGGTAATCGATGATAAAGATGCATTTAAAACTATAAATGCAGAAACAACTGGCCTTATTAATCTACTCAAAAATTGTTTTCACCAGTACCTTCTGTGTATGCTATTCACAGCTTGCTAATAGTTACATAGAGAATGAGACACAAGGCCATATAATGTCAAGTATTATTTTTGCATATAGAAAGACTAATCAAAATTATTTTTATATTTTTCCCTGATAGATGATCCATATTTAAGGTTATAAATATTGAATTCTTCATAGCTATTTGAAGACAAAAATATGGAAAATTTTTGTTATAGTTTAATACAAATATATCAGTAATAGGAGAAGCTATTGTTTTCTGATAATGATTTTGTATTTATTACTAAGTAGAAAAGCTTCTTCTGCATTACTTAAAGAATCTAGTAAAATCCTGCTTTATGGGTTAGGGTTGTGGTTCAGTGGTAGAGCGCTTCCCTAGCATGGGTGAGGCACTGGTTTGATCCTCAGCACCACATAAAAATAAATAAATAAATACATGCATACATACATAAAAATAAAGCTATTGTGTCTGTCTACAAATAAAAAAATTAAAAATCCTGCTTTAGATAAAAATTGAAACTTAAAAGTGTCATTGCTTCTACTATTGGTCTTAAATTTTAATGAAAAATGAGTCCAACGGAAAATGAAAGGCTTAGGAGTTTGAACTAATATACTGTTTCTCTTTAACCTCCATAAGATTGTTTTGCATGGATTTAGCTCTCTTAATTTTATTTTATTTACAAGAAGCAAAAGACAAAAAGTTTTTCATTTTGTTTAAATAAGAAAAAGAAAGACATGGGTCATTTCTCCCCTAAAATCTGCAAGAATAATATTTATCAATATAACAAATTAAATTGCAGTTTCCAAATCACACTTGTGCAATGTGTTCCATTCATACGGCTGAGGTGTGCAGTTCTTGTCTCTTCCATTCCTTTGTGGATCCTCCTACTTGTCTAACCTTTCCACAGACATAACAGGGGACAGAAGAGGAAGCATATTCCTTCTCTAAATCTTCATGGAAGGGGTATTTAAGTAGTGAATTTCCCTCTCTCCAAGTTGTTACAGCTTCATATGTATTTTCATTCCCGTTGTATTCCCTAAATAATGCGGCTTTTGCTGAGCTCCTGATGAATTTCATTTCTCTTGCAATGTTTTTTTTTTTTTTGATCCTATTGTTAAATTTTACCTAAAACTACAGAGAGAATTTTGTTTTCTTTTTCACTGAACCATAAAACTCTTTGCATGTGTCTGCACGTAGGCTAAGCAATACTGAGTTACACTACAGTGGTAATGCTTTGCAAGGAACGGGCTGTACACAGGGATCTGAGGCATGTTGTCCTAAAGGACTGTTCTGCAATCACAGTAAGAAAGGGTTTGGATAGTAAGCAGAATATACTCTGCCATGGGACTATCACATTGGCCTCGTGAATAAGGGAATCAGATCAAGTCTATTTGTTTAAGGAAATATATTTTCTATTTTATGACCAGCAAGCAAAAGAACAAATTGATTTAAATGCTTTTCTTGGCACTTATAGAAATATGGCTTTTTTATAATATAGATAAGAAAAAAAAAGTGTAAGGGTAGGAAATGTGACTGTAAATGTTGTCACAGGGAGAGGCTGGGAACGTAATTCAGTGGTGGAGAAATTGCGAAGCATCCTGCCCACAGGTGCCCATCTGTCCATGGATGTTGTTACGAGTCCTGAACCCTGCATCCTGTACCCTTGGGCCCTACAAAATCAGCCAGTAGATGTAGTCTAGCACCCTCCAGGTGCATAAGCTCAGATTGCTGGGTGGACAGACAAGAACTGTCTGGTGAGAAAACCATAGTAACCAGGGAAGTAACACTTATGTCCTGGCAACTATGGGAGAATCCATAGGTATGAGTCACAAAGTTGCCAATTAATTTAATTTTTATTAGATTCACAGGCCTACAGAAGGCCATTCCTGAAGATAATCCCTAATAGCCAATAGAGAATCTTGCCCACACAAAATGGCAGTGCACACCATGAAAGGACTTACAGAGGAGCACTCCAGAGACATCAGCCACCACCTGGTATGCCCAGGTACAAATCCACTAATCTACAACCTCTCACTGTGGAGGGAGCATCAGTCCTCCACCCCCCATGAACCACTCAGTGTCACATCAAACGAACAACAATACCTCTACTTCAGTTGTCATACCCTGCATACTCCATGATATACACTCTGGAATATACATGGGGTAGTGCACACTGGATACGCAGAACATTTGTTCAAGAGAGCTCACAAAACTACACTCCCTAACAGGGAATAACCTGGTTGATAAGACACAGATAATTAAGATGCAAGTCCTCAGACCCAATAGAAAGCTAGTAGGTATCCAAACACACCTAAATTGGACTGAGGCCTCAAAGAATTGCATTGGAGGTGAGCAGACATGATCACTATTTCCATACAGAAGGGAAAGCTAAAGAGTAGTGTGTGTCTGCTAAAGGTCCAAAATTTTGATGAAATCCAGAGAAGGAGGACTCAATAAGAAACTTCTCCACCTCGGTATGAATAATAAATAGCTGTAATGTCCATTTTGATCTTACATATATTACTTTCATATTAAATTGATAGATGACCCGCTATTCTTTGATACTGTGGCCTTTACTCATTCATTGTATTTATTCTAACATGTTATTTTTCATTATTTTATTTGCTCTAATTAATTATACATTATAATGGAATATATTTTGACATATACATATATGGAGTACAACTTCTCATTCTTCTGGTTGTACATGATGTAGAATTACATTAGTCATATAATCAAATATGCATATAGGATAGTCATGTTCAATTCATTTTACTATCTTTCCTATTCCCATCCCCTTGCAACCTTCCCTTATTTTCCTTTGTCTAATCCAAAGTACTTCTATTCTTTCCTAACCTTCCCGACCTTATTGTGAAATTAGCGTCTGCATATCAAAGAAAACACTTAACCTTTGGTCTTTTGTGATTGGCTTATTTCACTTAACATGATTGCCTCCAGTTCCATGCATTTACTGGCAAATGCCATAATTCTATTCTTTTTTATGGCTAAGTAATATTCCACTGGGTATACATACCACATTTTTTTTTACAGGTTCATCTGTTGAAGGGCACCTAAGTTGGTTCTATAGTTTAGCTATTGTGAATTGAGCTACTCTAAACATTGATGTGTCTGCATCACTGTACTATTATGATTTAAGTCCTTTGGGTATAAAGATGAGGAGTGGGATAACTAGGTCAAGTGGTGGATCAGTTCCAGTTTTTCTGAAGAATCTCCATACTGCTTCCCAGAGTGGTTGCACCAATTTATAGTTCCAAAAGAATGTAGGAATATACCTTTTCCTCCACATCCTCACTAACATTTTTTGTCATTTGTATTCTTGATAATTGCCATTCTGACTAGAGTGGGATGAAATCTCAGTGTAGTTTTAATTAGCATTTCTGTAAGTGCTAGACATGTTGAACATTTTTCATGTATTTGTTGACTCATCATATTTCTTCTTCTATGAAGTGTCTGTTTAGTACCTTAGCCCATTTATTGATTTTGTGTGTGTGTTAAGTTTTTTGAGTTCTTTATAGATCCTGGAAATTAATGCCCTGAGGTACAGGTGGTAAAGATTTGCTCACACTCTGTAGGCTCTTTGTTCATATCCTTGATTGTTTCCTTTGCTGTGAAGAAGCTTTTTAGTTTTATTCCATCCCATTTATTGATTCTTGGTTTTATCTCTTGCACTTCAGAAGTCTTGTTAAGGAATTCTGTTCCTAAGCCAACATGATGTAATTTGAGCCTATTTTTCCTCTACTAGGTGCAAGGTCTCTTCCTATGCCTAAGTCCATGATCCACTCTGAGTTGAGTTTTGTGCAAGGTAAGGAATAGAGATTTAATTCCATGTTGCTACATACAGGTTTCCAGTTTTCCCAGCCCCATTTGTTGTATAGCCTATCTTTTCTCCAATGAATGTTTTGGTGCCCTTGTCTATTATGAGATAACTGTACTTATGTGGGTTGGTTTCTGCACCTTCTATTTTGTACCATTAGTCTACATGTCTGTTTTGGTGCCAATACCATGCTGATTTTTTTTTTTTTTTTTTACTAAAGCTCTATAGTATACAATTTAAACAGATCAGTTACAAGCAGTGAAATAGAAGACACCATTAAAAGCTTACCAACTAAGAAAAGCCTAGGACTAGGCAAATTCTCTGCCAATTTCTACAAAACCAAAGAATTAACACCAATTAACACTCCTCAAATTATTTCATGAAATACAAAAAGGAGAGAACCCTTCAAAACTCATTCTATGAAGCTAGTATGACCCTGATACCAAAACCAGACAAAAACACATCAAGGACAAAAACTTCAGACCAACAACTCTGATGAACATAGATGCAAAAATCCTCAATAAAATTCTGGCAAATCGCATACAAAACCATTTTTTGAAAAGATAGCACACCATGATCAAGTGGGGTTAATCTCAGGGATGCAAGGTTGGTTCAGCACATGGAAAAAAATAAACATAATTCATCACATCAATAGCCTTAAAGACAAGAATGGTATGATTATCTCAATAGATGCAGACAAGGCATTTGACAAAATACAGCACTCCTTCATGTTCAAAACACTAGAAAAACTAGACATAGTAGGAACATACCTTAACATTGTAAAAGTTATATATGCCAAACCCAAGGCCAGCATCATTCTAAATGGAAAAAAAATGAAAGCATTTCCTCTAAAAATGGGAACAAGACAGAGATACACTCTTTACCACTCCTATTTAATACTTCCCTTCAAACTCTAGCCAGAGCAATTAGAAAAAGGAAATTAAAAGGATATGAGTAGGAAAAGAACTCAAACTATCCCTATTTGCCCATGATGTGTTTCTATATTTAGAAGACCAAAAAAAGCTTCTAGAACTCATAAGTGAATTCAGAAAAGTAGCAGGATATAAAATATAACACCCATAAATCAAATGCATTCCTATGCATCAGTAATGAATCTATTGAAAGAGAAATTAGGGAAACTACCCATTCACAATAACCCCCCTCCAAAAAAAAATTGGGCATCAATCCAATAAAACAGTTGAAAGACCTCTACAATGAAAACTATAGAGCATAAAAGAAAGAAATTGAAGAAGACCTTACAAGATGGAAAGATCTCCCATGCTCCTGGATAGGTGGAATTAACATTGTCAAAATGGCCATACTACCAGAAGCATTATACAGATTTAATTCAATTACTACTAAAATCTCAATGACATTCTTCATAGAAATAGAAAAATCAGTCATGAAATTCATTCAGAAAAACAAGAGACCCAGAATAGCCAAAGCAATCCTTAGCAAGAAAAGTGAAGCAGGAGGTATCACAATACCAGTACTTAAATTATTCTGTTTTAAAGCATTAACAAGAATCATTCTATATTTGTTTGCCTGGATCAGAATTACTGTATTCCTCTTAGTCCTTCTTTTGCCTCTTGCATTATCTGGTTTTACCTCAAAAGTCTTCCCTCCCATCTTATTTTTTTTTTCCTTTTTACCTTTGTTAAATGGTTATTTTCTGTCTTATCTCTTTTTTTTCTTTGTTCAGTATCACTCTCCTCCTCTTTTCAACCCCTATATAGCTCAATAGCAATTCTACCATCCTTAATAACTAATACTTCAACCTATTTCAATATACTGCAATAATGTTGTACCTAGATTAGAGGAAATGTGGAAAACATTTTCAACACGCCTGCCCCCAGATGGGAGTGGTCACTGTTGTCCTCTGAAGTGTTTTAGAGAAAAAGGTTTCAGTTTTTCTCTGTTCAATGCGATGTTGGTCTTGCATTTTGTTATATATAGCCCTGAAAATGTTGAGGTAAGTTTCTTTTAACCCTTATTTCTCCAGTGCTTTTTAACATGAATGTTGCTGGAACTGGACAAATTTTCTTTTCTTCATCCGTTGAGATGATCATGTAATTCCTATCCTTAATTCTAATTATGTGATGTATATATATGTATGTTGAACCAACCTTTCATCCTTGGGATAGATGAAACTCACTTTTTCATAGTATACTATCTTATTTTTAATTTTTAATTTTTATTTGTTCTTTTTAGTTTTACATGACAATAGAGTCTTTTTGGTCAAATTTATACAAACATGGAGTACATCTTACTCAAATTATGACCCCAGTCTTGCAGATGGACATGATGTTGAGATTCACTATAGTATATTTATATTATATATAGAAAAGTTATGTCAGATTCATTCCACTGTCTTTCTCTGAATTTATTTTTGAATGTGGTTTTCTACTACTTTCTTAAGGATTTTTCTCATCTATGTTCATCAGGGCTGTTAGTCTATAATTTTATTTTTCTTGAAGCATCTTTGTCTGGTTTTGGTGACAGGGTGATACTGGTTTCATAGAATGAATTTTTTTGTGTCCCCTTTCTTTATATTTCCAGGAATATTCCAAGGAGCATAGGCATTAGTTTTCTTTAAGAGTTTGGTAGAACTTGGCTGAGAATCCATCAGGTCCTAGACTTTTCTTTGTAGGAAGTTTTAATTGCTTCTTCAGTCTCATTGGTTTATATTGCTCTGTGTAGCTCTTTCTATATCTTCATGGTTTAATTTTGGTTGACCAGAAGTGTACAGAAATTTGTCAATATCTTCAAGATTTTCTAGTTTATTGGAGCATAAATTTTCAAAAACATTTCTAATGATCTTCTGGATTTCAGAAGTTCTCTGGTGATATTTCCTTTGTCATCTCTAATTTTGTTGCTCTGTATCTTCTCTCTCTTTTGGTGAGTTCAACTAAGAGACTAATAATCTTATTTATATTGTCAAAGAACCAACTCTTTGTTGAACTGAATCTTTGTATCATTTTGTTTGCTCTCAATTTCATTAATTCTGGCTCCACTCTAATTTTCTCTCCTCTACTTATTTTAGAATTAATTTGTTCTTCCTTTTCCGTGGCCTTGATGTGTAACATTAAATAATTTATTTAGGATATTTCTACTTTATAATGTAGGAACTCAATGCTACAAACTTTCCTCTTAGAACTGCCTTCATATTGTTCCAGAGATTTTGATATATTTTCAGCACCAGTATATGTTGGTTCTCTTTCTTGTTTGTGAAGACTATTATACATATTTATAGATGGACTCCCTGAAATAATAAATGTTTTCTCAATTCTTTGACTTACTATATAATTAAATCATATATGGTCAGTGATAACTTTATTCCTTTGAATTGACAACTTAATGATATTGAGTACAAAATTTTTCAATAATTTTATTTTTAGGCATAAGGTACATTTTATCATTTTAAAAATTATTAAAAGGCTAGACATGGTAAAAGATCAAGAAAAATATTGAAAATATTATGTTAAATCCTAAAATGCAATTAAAATAAATGAGTAATCAAGTAAAATCATAAAGTGTAATCTGACAAACTTCTCATTTTTTCTATATTAACTAAATTAAAGTGTGACACATTATATTTTGTTTCCTAAAGGATAAACACACTCAGTACATACTTCATGTTGGCATTCAGGAATATCAACCAATTGTTCACTATGACTCAATGATCCAGTCCTAGTACCTGCCCTCTAGTGTAATGTAATAGCAAGTAGTTGACACTCCTTATAACTTTTGCCTTTTTCGGGGAGGGGAAGGTACTGGGGATTGAACTCAGGGATACTCAGTCTCTGAGCCCCATCTCCAGCATTATTTTGTATTTTATTTAGAGACAGGGTCTCACTGAATTGCTTTATACTTCTCTTTTGTTGAGGTTGGCTTTGAACTCATGATCCTCCTGCCTCAGCCTCCTGAGCCATTGGGACTTTTGCCTTGCTTTGCCTGTGCATGTTTGGACATGTTTGCACATGCTCCGACATCCTCTTTGGGATTTTGGCAATTTTACAGCATGGCCCCAGATTCTTTGTCACTCCTCTCACTAACAAGTGAGATGCATGTGCCCTCCCTCACATACAGTTAGCTTCGTGACTGTTTTCAATGGATTCCGTTCAGCAAATGAATCAGGTTGGGGCATGCCACGTCCATCTGGCTCTCTTGAACACCCTGCTAGTGGCATGCTCTCCTTTGAGATACTCCTTTTAGACCCAGGTGCCTAAATGTAAAAATTTTACATAGATGAAGCAGACACATTTTGGTATGTGATCCACAGTCTGAGTTAAGCAAACCCTTCCAGCCATCCCAGTCTATACACCAGACACATGAGTTTTAGCACCAAAATAAATTAGTTCTTCTCTTTATTGCTTTTGAAGACTATCATAATTACTTATTGATACATTCCCTGGAATAATGTTTTCTCAGTTCTTTGACTTAAAAGACAATTAAAATATATATAAATGGTCAATGATAATTGAGATATACTATTTTTATCACATGCCTAAATGTGAACATTTCACACAGATGAAGCAGATACATTTAGCTTTCTGGTCCACAGTCCTAGGTAAACAAGTTTTTCAAGCCATCCCAATGGATGCACCAGACGCCTGAGTGAAGAACTCTCTAGAGGATTGCAGCCTCAATGCAAAGGACTCACCAAAAGCACTTTGTGCCTTCCAAGCCAAATTCTGAGACACCATGAAAAAGAGACTCTCTCTCTGTTAGGACTCTGTGATAGCTTTACATATCTGGGACCAAATTCCTGACAAGACCAGCTTAGAGGTGAAAAAGTGTATTTTGGCTCAACATTTCAAAAGTTTAGTCCATGGATGGCCAACTCCATTGATCACAAAGATGAGGCAGAATATCATGGCAGAAGGTAGACAATCATGTTGGAAGAAAGCTGCTCAGGCCATAGTAGCAAGGAAGTAGAGAGACAGAGAAGGAAAAGAGAAGAGACCATAGAGAAGATGAACCTTTCCAGGGTATACCTCCTTCCTCCATCCAAGACACAGCTGTCTGCAGTTACCCCCCACTGCTCATCAGTCTACTCTAAGATGGACAGATTAGGCTTTAGCTCTCATAATCCGATCCATTCACCTTTGAATATTCCCGTGTTAACACAGGAGCTCTTGGAAGACACCTCATAACCAAACCATAACAGCCTTTTCTCAACAAGTGGACACATACTCTTTTGTGAAAAATCTTCCTTAAATATTTGCATGATTCTTTATGATCCAGGCCTTTTGATCAAAGAGCATTATAATGACTATTATTTAACAAATAGCTATAGAAACCATAGTGAGTCTCCTCTCTAAGAAGCCTCCTTAGAGAGATGGAAATGTAACATCCTTCCTTCCTCCTTCATGGAAGTCCTTGCTTATATTCTAGATAATGGACTTCTTTCCCTACTTCTCCTGCCATCCCTCATCTGGAGATTTGCTTAACAAGTAACTTTTCTCTATCTAAAGGCGATATGGAAGGGTGTATAAGCAGCACCCTCTGTATAAGTTCTTAATCTCACAATATTAAGGTTTGTCTCTTGTGATCAAGCCTATTTCACATTCAGATAACATCTAGTTTTCACCATATTTTTCTGTGGGGCTTGGGCTCTGAATACTACATTTTGCTATGAGTAATATATTTTTTTCCCTGATCCAAAAATTTTGGGTCTCCTGACAACATGTTTGTGCACACGTGCATGCACACACACACATGTGCATGCGTGCACATACACACACAGTTGTTTGCAAATGCATGCAGTGAGTTCAAGGCATTTGTGTGATGATCAAGAAAAAGATACTGTGATGAGGTGACAGACACAACAAGCTTTCTTTGGGTGGTGATTTGACAGGTTTGCATGACAGGTGGTTAGGATCCCTTCTATAGAAGGTGGAGACCTTCTATACATGGAGTATGTGGGCCACTTCCAGAAAAGGAGAAAGACAAGGGAAATCCACCAGAGGGGAATGAGGGAGATCAAAGAATGGGCTCACAAATCCACACGGGGTCTCTTGGCATGATGGAAGCCTCTAAGTCAGAGAACTCTGCAGGGCAGCAGCAGCTTGTTGTCGTTTATAGCCTTGGGGTTGATCTTAAGTATGGCTAGCAGAGCATGGGCACAGTTTCATGGGTTATGAAAAATAGCCAGATTAAGAGGGGCTCAAAGTCTGCTTATTGGGACTACATTTTAAAAACTAGATGCATAAAAATTTGAGTTTTGCAATGGCAGGTTTTGAGCTAACAGGTCTCAGGCTGCTGTGAAGAAGCAAACAACATAGGGTTAATTGGTATTCAGATTTGTGTGTAACTATTTGGGAGCATCTCAGACCCTTCATGGTTTCTGATTACCATATCCTAGACTTGAACCTGGGAGAAGATGTCTTTTGACAATAGTTAGCAGAAGTGATGATTGAGATCTTCTGACATGTGGCTCTGGGAGACAATTCAACTTGTCTCTGGGTTTCTTGGAAAGCTTGCTCTGCAGATGCTTCTGTTCAGGGTCTCCATCTCAGAACCTTTCTGCAACAGGTCAAGTCAAGTTGGAAAAGCCACTTGTTAGAAAGGTGAATGAGAGTCCCAAGTGTGCTCAGAGTTGGAGGCATCTCATTCCAAGCAGCTCAGGTGTGACTGCAGAAGTCCCAGATGTTCTGTCTACCCTTGATTGTCTGTATGTTCAAAGCTGAGACCCCTTATCTCATACACCGTGGATCAGCTAAAAGCTGTACCTACTCTGCCTAGTCTGAATCACCACTTTGCCGAATCTGTAAGCACCACAAAAAAAGGTTTTTTGTCTTTGTCTTTAGTTCACCCATCTTGAGGTGGATAAAACAGATGAAGATTAACTCTTATATGTTTCATAAGACACATTAGATACTAATTTCTTCAGTTGTGTGAAAATTCCAAATGTCTCTATATCACGTGATCTCAGAAGGCAGACTATAGCAAATAGTTTCTTTCCTTTGGCTGTACCAATACTAAATACTTGCTACAGTGTCATAGGTTAAATCAAAGAAAAGAAAAGAATTCAATAAATAAGGGAAATATCCCATAGGAAAATGGGTTTTGAAGGGTAAATAAAACGTGACCTAAGATAGCTTTTAGTAATTGATAAATTCAATGCATGAAACAATACTATATATCTTGATAGCATTAAAACAGGTACTTAAAACACATCAAGACTACATAAACAAAAGAATAAATGAAGGCCTGAGAAATTTTTAAACATTGCCCTCTTTTCATAGACCATTATAGGTGTTGAAATCATTTCTAACAGCTAATTTTTAAAACAGCTAATTTTTAAAATGGTATGCTTTACAGTAAGTGTCAGAAATGGATGTGTAACTTGCATATTGGAACTCTGAATCCATTCTTCTAATTTTATCAACTTATACACAGAAAATATTTCAACAATTATATTATTTCAGTTACTACATTTACACCTAAAAAATACATGTTAGTTTCAGTCTTTATCAAAAGTTTATTTAAGAAATTTAATGATACCTATTCAATTTTAGCATCACTAACTGTAAGACAGAAAGCCAAATATCGAAAGACTGCAATATACTTTCAGTATTCAGGAACTGGGTGATATGGTTGATCTCTCCATTATTTTGTTATATTCTTTTTCTACTTCCACTGTAATGTGTTATTTTGTTTTCAGTTGTTACTTTCTCACATGTCTTAATGCACTCTGAAATTATCTTCCTTTCTATTAATGCAATTAATGAAAATGATATTCATTGGCCGGTTTAAATTAATCTCCTTTGAATTTGTTACATTGAATGGTGGCTCTTTTAAATAGGTTGTCTCCTTGAATTCAAAAGAGAGTACAGATAAATTAAGCCTTTTTCATTTAGATTCTATTGACCTGATTCTACTATAATGTATTTTTGTAAACACACATCTGTTGTTTATCAGGAAAGACTAAAAGTGTATTATAATTAGAAATCTGCCTGTAATTTATTTGCTCCTTAACCACCTGCTTCATACCAGATCACATTATCTTGTGTTATAGTATTCTTGTATTATAAAAAGAAAGTATATATTAAAGGACATTATTCCAAGTTTTAAAAACTGTCTTGGTTTTATATGACACTTATTTTCAATAAGTGCTCTGAATCACACTGGTGGTTATCTGGCAAGTTGAAATTGTTTCTCGAGAATGTTTTATTCTGTTAGAAGTATGTCAGTTATATAACAAAAAACTATCCTGGCTAATTGGGAAGCTCATTTATTTTTATCATTATTATGATTATGATTATTATTATCTAAAAGTACACAATGTTTCTGTTTTCCAAAAACAATTTTCTCATCTTCATGTTAAAAAATTACATTACTTTTTTCCAAATAAATATCTATTGTTTTTATTGAGCACAATCAATTTCTAAATTAAAATATCAGAATTATTTTAATAATAATTCAGTAAAATAATAATCACCATTTAATAAGTAAAGATTATGTATACAGAATCTGTTTCATTGATATAATTGACATTCTCTATTGAGTTCATTTTATCTTTAAGTTTTAAATAATAAAAAATTACCAAATAGGTGGGTTGAGCACACATGGAATTACTAAAAAAAATCAAAGAATCAAATACAAAGGAGAAATCATATTTTAGAGACAGGAGTGTTTTTAAATTTAATATCACTTATCTACTCTATTGTTTTTATACATTGGTAAAAAGTAAATTAAAGAAAAATAGACATGTTGTGGTTAAAATTATAATCCTTACAATATTTGCCTTATTTACTAGGCTGGCTTAACAGGTAAATTGTATACAGCTAGACAGAGATTTGATAACATTCTTAAATTTCTTAAAAGACAGTTTAGCTATATCTGAGAGCTATATCTTGATTATTTAAATCAAAGGTTTACAACTTCAGGGTTGAGAAAATCCAAAAATCAAATAAAGAATCAAATAATCAAATCTGGATGTCATTTTCTACTTGGATCCATAATTGGACATACAGAGGGGTGAATTATTGATGAGATGAACACAGGAGTAAGTTTATTAAAACAGCTACAGCTGTGTCTTCTAGGTGTGATTTCTAAGAATTATAGAATGAGAATTCTAAAATAAAGAAATGAATAAAATTTGAGGATAAATAAAAATTAAAAGGAAATGTTGTCAAAGCACATATAGACATGCAAAAAAATAAATTGAAGGATTACACAGAATTTAAGTCTAAACCCCCCAAACTGAATATTTAACAATTAACTACTGATCACTTATCTACCGTGTTTTAGGCACACTGCAGGCATTTTAGAATCTAACAAAGAACGCATAGTCAAAAATCTATACTGTCTTCATAGAGCTTACATTTTTAAAGACAAACATCAGAAACCAGATTTTCTTAGCACTAGGCCTACTCAGAACAAAAGACCATGTGAGGATGATTTTGTCAGTTTTTGAAAGTTCCTGCTATTTATGAAAGCAACCTACATATGTGAGCTTAACCTCAGTATTCTAAGAAGAGCAAAGTTAGTGTGGGGTTAGACATCAGTAATCCTATAAAGGACAGATTGCTTTTATTTTTTATTTTGATTGAATTTTGTTGTATCTTTAAAGGCAGTTATTAGAAACAATAGAGACCCTGTGTGCTCTTTACCCTGTTTTCACCACTGGTAACACTGTTCAATATCACAATACACAGAAGGATTTCACATCCAGGATTTTGAAATTGATAGGATCTACTGCTCTTATCAAGATTTCAACACTTTAACCTGTACTCAATTGAGTATGTTTTTATTTCTATACAATTTCATACATCTGTATTTCCCCTATCTACTACAACAGCTGAGATATGAAACAATTTCATCATCACAAGGATTCTTCATGCTGCCCTTTTATTTGTATACCCATCCCTCTCTGGTCTTCTGACCACATCCCTAAACCCTGGCAACCACTAATAACTTTTCTACTTCTAAGATTTTGTCATATCTAAGTATTATATAAATTGCACAATGGCGTATATAACCTTTGAGAATTGGTTTGTTTTTTTTTCACTCAGCATATTTTCCTGCAGTTTCATCCAAGTCATGGAAGAATCAATTGTTCATTTTTTTTTACTGCTGAGTAGTGGTGTATGGTATGTACATACCATAGTTTGTTTAACAATTCTACCTTTTAAAGGATATCTGAGCTGTTTCTAGGTTTGGGTTATTGTAAATAAAGTTTTCCTAGTATTCACATACAGATATTTATGCAAACATGAGTTTTCATTTTCCTGAGACAAGTTCCCAGGAATATAATTGTCGAATCCCATCACAGTTGCATGTTCAGCTTTCTAAGAAACTGCCAGGCTGACTTCCACAGGGGCTGTACCATTCTGCATTCCCACCAGCAATGTATGAATATTGCACTTCTTCACATCCTTCCCCACATTTGATATTGTCACTTATTTTTTTCCTTCTAACCAATCTGAAAAACATTTTAGCTACTTTTGTTTGTAAGATTCCCTCTCTCCTCCTCTAAAGAACACAAGGCCTTCATCAAGGTATGTGTTATTCACACGTGTATGTCCAGTGCCCAGAGGACCACATGACATATAACAGGCACATGATAAATACTTGTTAGGTGAACAAATAAATAATGTGCCTATTTCTCATGAAGAATAATCTGTCACCATTGATCTTTCTTCTATGTTATTTATTTATTTATTTATTTATTTATTTATTTATTTATTTATTAGCAGGGATTGAACTCAGGGGCACTCGACCACTGAGCTACATCCCAAGCCATATTTTGTGCTTTATGTAGAGACAGGGTCTCACTGAGTTTTTTTGTGCCTCGCCTTTGCTGAGGCTGGCTTTGAACTCATAATTCTCCTGTCTCAGCCTCCCTAAGTGCTGGGATTACAGGCATGCACCACCGCGCCCAGCTCTTCTCTGTTCTTTAAATGAGAAAAGTTAAAAGTATCTTATTACATTCAGATGTCTGCGTAAGAGTTCTTGTACAGTAATGCATAATTCCTGCATGGAGAACATGGTTACAGTGAAATGTTCTCATAACTCCAGTTACATTTATATATACAATTAGAAAAGAAATGTTTTTCATTCCTTCACTCATTTAATAAATATTTACTTTACACTAATCTGTGCCAGACATGGTTCTTGGCCTTGAGAATAAGAATATTCAAAAATAAAAATCCCCTCTTTAATTGATGGAGTCAAAAATTAGCAAAGTTTACACACACACACACACACACACACCCCAATAATGTATATGTGTACCCATATACGGATGCAAATGCATATATAGATATATATTTGATAAAACTTTAAATGTGATTATGTAAACCATTGAATAAATAAATTTATATTAATAAATTATATGTACATGTATATATATATATTTTAGAAAAAGTTTTAATAGTCCCAATATAGTGAATTACATTGATTTTTAATGCTAAACCTATCTTATATAACTTAAATAAATATTATTACTGAGTTACAAACCACCTCATCGTAGAGTCATAAATTAAAAATAGAAATAAAAGAGTTGCAGGAAAAAGCTACCATCTTAATGGGTTAATGATTCCTTGGTGTAGTAATTAAAATGGATATATGACGATGTTTTTTTTTTCCTCCTAAAACAATGCAGAAGCCAGAAAATGAAAGGAACATAGCTCCTGCTAACTCACACTGGATATGGAGATAATTTTTTTTTAAATTTTCATAAAACCACTTATATTTGTTAGTATGTTGCAACAGTTTATTTGTGGATAATACTGTTATATTTTTTTGTAGAATTGTTATGAGAGATGGGTCAATAAAGATACTTAGTAGAACTATATAATACATGCAAAGCTGTATATGTGCATTTGTTTTATGAACTAAACATGCAAGTATTAAAATAATCTTAACTGAACTCAGCATGTGATTTCTAGAACCCGTTTTACTTGGTATATGTACTGGAATTTACTGTTAATTACATCAATTTTAGGCCTGGACTATTTCTTGCATATTCTTCTTTCCACACTGTTAAAATCTGAAATTCTATGAGGTAGGGTTTATCAAATAGTTCATAATTCATTTACAGGTGGCTGTGACAGGCTAACAGTGTGTGGGGTGGGGAGCTGTCCTGTGTGTGGTAGAAAGTTTAGAAACTTCCTTGATGTTTATCCAAGAGTCACCACTAGAAACCTTCCCAGCTGCAACAACTCAACTATGTGTTCAGGCTTGCTGAATGTCTTCTGAGCAGGCAAAACTGTCCTCTACTGAGAACAGCTGGTCCACAGTGAATAGGAACAGAGACACATCTGCCTTTCTTGAATTTCTCTCAGCACAACGTTGCCTATAACAAAAGCTGCTCTAGTTAATTTAAACACAAATGTATTTAATGTAAAATATTTATAATTGTTGAAAGGTAGATCAGACTCCCCGAAAAGATTCTTAACACAGTAAAATTGGTTTGTTAGGGATCTTGTCTCTCTGTTAGTACCTGAAAAAAGGAATAATCAAAACCACCTTCCCAGCTGCAGATTCAAGGCCATACCAGCTCAGTCCTGACCCAAGCTCGAAAAGCCAGTGATCAGTGCTGTGCCTCTCACAACCACTGACTCGACTCAGGATCTTCTGCACCACTGAGGAAAAAGCAATCATGAGCTTACCAGCAGAAGAGAGGCCATCTGACGACCTCATTTCAAGTTTTTAGAGACTCTGGCTATTTCTGCAGAAAGGAGGTCAGGTCAACTTTAGAACTGAACTAAGAGAGGCTTGGATAAGTCATCTTTAGCTTTATAACTGAGACATGAAGAAGGACATGTTGCAGTGGAGGTAGAATAAGATTGAGTGACCCACTCTGCCACATCTGTGTGTCAGTCGATTACAGTAATACCCAGGTCTCCCCCTCCACAATCTGAACATAACCTGCATTTCCAAGCTTCTATCTGTACTCCTCCCTTTACCAGACATACATTTATAGTAAACTGCCTTTTAACTACTTCATGTGCATTTCTTCAGTTCCCAGAACATCCATTTCTTTTTGTGATTTTATTCTTGACTTTTTTGCTTTCCTGTTACATACTTGCACTTTGATTCCACTAAAATGCTTTAGACTCAGTTTTTTAAAATGTTTATTTTTTTATTTTTTTAATAGTTTTTTAGTTGTAGATGAACACAATACCTTTATTTATTTATTTTATGTGGTGCTGAGGATCGAACCCAGTGCCTCACACGTGCAAGGCAAACGCTCTACCACTGAGCCACTACCCCAGCCCCTTAAAATGTTTATTTTTAAGACAACAAGTTGAATGCCTCCTTATCCATAATTCTTATTTAGTTGTGATAATAGAAGCATTATATTATCTCATGTTGCACAGGCACCTCCAATAGTGATATATATCATATGTTTGTTTCTCATGCATGTCTTATTTTCCTTGTAAGAGTCTGGCCATACTAAAGTATGAACTCACTGATGCTTAGCATGTACAAGGGAGTAGATTCAGTCTGCGGCACCAAAATTAAATAAATAAATAAACAGATAAAAAAGGAAAACAATTGCAAAATGAATGTATTAAAAAGAGTAAGTGACTAGTGATACCCCATCTTAAAATAAAAAAAATTAAAAGTGCTGAAGATGTAGCTTAGTGGTAAAGTGCCCCTGGGTTCAATTTCCAGTACCCAAAAAACAAAGTGGCTACTTGGGAATGTGTTAATTTTATTTTGCCTTTTATATTAAATAGCTGATGATATACGATATTGAATACTGTAATAAAATAAACTTAGAATAGAACTTTTAAAACAATAAGAACTATTATTTAAAGAATGATTGCTGCAAATAAACCAATTACATAAAAACGTTTTAATGAAATAGATTTTCTATTTAATGAAATTATATTTAAGTATTAAAAATAACAATTGCTCATCTATTTGCTTACTGCCCCTAAGTCATCCTCCATTCTTTAATGTGAAATTTTTAGATCAAGTGCTTACTACATGTTTCCAATTGTAACATCAGCTTCTCTTACCAGGTGCATCAAATCAGTTCATGGTCAGATATCACATAAATTCCAAAGGTGCATCAAATCAGTTCATGGTCAGATATCACATAAATTCCAAAAGTGCTGTTCATTTGTTTTACACCTGTTATTGAAATAAAAAACCAAGCTAATGGGAACAGTCTATTTCTGTAGTCTTTCAGTAGCAAAGTACGACCACTCCCTGAGCTTTTGGTAGACTGGAAGACTATAAAGAGGGGGGAGCTTAATAGTGAAAGAGGAAGACTCAGAGTATCTTTTGATTAGTGGTTGTTGGTATGGGATAAAGTGCATATCTGGCTTTCTGTAGTTTATTCTGTAGTTAAAATGGAGGCAAATAGGAAATCTTGCAGCTTAAGCCAAGTTTTGAAGTTTCTGGCATGGCGCTTCAGAGGATTTGGCTTCCTGGCTTCCTGTCTCCAATGCTGTGGTTTGAATTCCCATGTTTCTGGGTCAGATTTCTCTTGTCATAAACTGTGTGATCACTGGCTTTTTATGTATATTCAGTCTCTTATTCTTGTAATTACATGTTCAAAAATATGCCTTTCTTTTCCTTTCTTGTTTTCTCCTTCCAACTTTGCATTTCCATCTTTCAATGAGAAAATACTTGTGGGGCACCTCTTGCACCAGGCAGTGGCTGCTTATTGGTGAGTTTCCCTTTCCAGAGCTCATACTTATTCACTTATTAGGCAAGGGGCTTTTATTAGCAGGGGGAAGAGCATAACTTTGAACTACTAAGTGGAACTTGAACTATCAAGTGGAGGCTAAAGATGTATCTCATTTAGACAAGCACAAGGGCATTGGCCAAATGGGGAGCCCTTCTAAGAGTTAACAACTGAGAAAAGTACTTTGATCAAGGCTAGATCATTAGAAAAGATAGGGCACAATGGTTTAAAATGAGGGCAATAAACAGAGTTGGGTCATATTGGTGGAGAATTTAAAGAACTGGCTATATAAAATAGAGACAAATCTTAGATAAGGGCTAAAAGTCAGATTGTGTGTGGCTAAGTGGCACGCACTTGCAGAAATGAGAAGATATGGTGGACTATACAGAGCAAATTCCTTCTCTCATGCTCAAATGACAGAGTTCTTTTCAAATGAAGTAAAAATCTTCCACAAGACATTTAAGAATTAACATAAAAAACAATTTCATGGGAAATTCCAAAGATATATCTGTAGATCTTCCTGTAATTCCAACATTACATAATTCTTGTGTTGATTTTATCTTTATTTCCCCCAAATTCTTGTGCCTTTGAAAAAAACCAACTCCTGGAGCTGCTGGGGTCCAGAAGAATAAGTCAATATTATACTGTGAATAAAGCAGACTTATGCTTTCGCATAACCAGGGTAGTGGGAAATTTAAGTATGATTATGTGGTGAGAAGTTCCAGTTTTTAAGAGCAGATTCAACAATCTATCTACTAGAGGCAAGCCATTTGAGTTCTCTAAGTATGCCTTTTACAGGCTAGTTTCAACTATATACATCTAATACATCAGGATGTGGATAGATTAGAGTTTTTGTTGTTTGTTTTAAAGTTATTTAGTTAGTGAAAAATTCACAGAGAAGCAAACTAGTATATGATCCAAAATATTGCAATTGACAATGAAACACTGGGATGCTACTAAGAAGAAATACGTAGAAGTTTTTAAAAATTATAGTAAAGAATTTTTGGCAAATGACACCAAAATCCAGGGTAAATCAATTTGTATTTTGACTCTACACTGTCATAAGTTTTATGTTTGATATATAATTTTCATAATTAGAAATATATTATGAAAAAGAAAGACAACCATGTCGCTGATTCTAAAATTTATGTTCAGAATGATCTCTTTGGTTTATTCATATGTATATTAGTATATTATGAATAATTATGAATATATGGTTATATATTGATAGGATCAGATAGATATGCCTAATTGTTATTCAAAAAGGCTTATGCAAATACACAGTGAACTCTGCACCATAGTTACATATGCAGCGTGCCAGGATGAAATAGTGATTAAAGGAATTGCTATTTTTTTAATTTTTTAATTATGTACATCCTTGAATTTTTAGAATAATATTTAACAATACACAATAGTGTTCCATAATTTAAAATAAACAACTATCTTAAATGAACATAAGAATGACAGATATTATATGACTACTTATGTGAAATTTCTGATCAGAAAGAATATTGTACAGATATTAATTATATGTTATAATATATTATCATAAGGACTGGAAGAAAAAACAGTAAGAGATGAGACCAAAGTGAGATGCTTATGTCTTTTATTATATAGAATTATAAACTGGTTAATGTCTAATAGAGAATTCTGCTGTGATATATCAGCATATTGTAAGGAGAAATATTTTCCTTTCAGTGTAAGAATATTTTTATTTTGTTTCTCTATTTCATAGAAAAACATATTTTTTAAAACATTCTCATATAAGATATGGTGAATTAATTCACTGTTAGCATTTGACCTTGAATGTACAAATATAGCCCAAGATAGTCTGCTTCTACTTGTACACGGGAAAGAACTGATCATATTTTAGTTATTCTAAGGAAATAATGACATGTAAATACCCTTTCTTTTTATAGGAAACTACTATATATGGCTTTCTTTGACATCTTACTGTAAGCTGTGGTTTCTTTTGTAGTGAAAACCCAGCAATTCATCTGAAAGGTCATTCAGGACTAGGCACAATAATTTCAGCTGATCAAATCAATTATTTATACAATGAACTACAGTATGGTTCCCTCTAGAAATTACCTTATTATAGCTACTCACTCCCACTGAACTCTAAGAAAAGTGACATTTTGAAATACAAAGCTTATTCTCTTCACTGAGCTTAATACGTATCGGCATCTTTCTGTACCTCTTTTCTCTATTGAATAGCTGTCAGTCAGCAAGAGACGTCCCATTCCCTAAGCACACCACACAGTGGGTTTTCTTGACATGATGGAAAATTTTCCAGTTGGCAAAAATAAAGACTGAGGGTGGTAAAGCTTTGGACTCAGCATGAAAGGTAATAGAGCTATTAGCCAAATACCAATGTCAGAAATGCTGGTACTGTGCACCCAAGAAAGAGGCTTAATGTCCCCTGGGGCACACACTTAGGAGAGTGTTTGGCAGATTAAAGCAGGCAAATAGAAAGGAGGACATCTTTGAAATACAGTTTCAGGTATGGAAATTAGTGCCATCTTAAATTAATGATTGATTATTTATAGTAGTACATTGGGAAGCATTTTGCACAAAGTGAACAAAGTCTTAGCATTCATATAATAATTGTAATTACCCCCAAAATCATTTTCTATGTTGAATTCTAACTAGAATAAAATAATTGTATCTATGATCTCTACATTTTATTATACTTTCTATTATAGAAAAATTAGCCTACCTAGTAATAGCACTATAATAATCAATAGTATTCAGGAGATAGTTTCACACCTGTGTTCTTTTAACATTTTAGGCATAGGTGAAAATTACAGATTGCTCAAACGATTTAATTTTCTAAAATGATTTAAAAAAGAAATATGCTTAGTTAATTACTGGAGTATTTGTTGTATTAAATCAAATAAATCTTAGGTGGACAAAAAAACTTTAAATGTCATATCATGTAGCAAACTGGAAAATGTATTCATTATCAATCAATATGCAAAAAATTATCTCAAAACATAGAAATCTGAAACAATGAACTTTTTTTTTGCACCATTTTTGTTGGCCAGGAATTTTGACATAGCTCATGTGGGTCCTTGGGATAAAAGTAGCTCATAAGACTACAATCAACATTTGACTGGGACTCCATGAAACTCTACTGGATGATGATAGACTGCCAGTATTTCAGTGGTTGTTATCAGGATTCCATTCCTTTTGGGAATGCTGATTGTGACTTCAGATTATTACCATTGGTGTTGGCCACCAGCCACCTGAAATTCTGCCACAGGGGTCTGTCCTTAAGTCAGCTCGCTATGGGACAGCGACTTCCTTCATAATGAACTAGTCAGAAAGCACAAGAAAGAGTCTACATGATCTTTGAAACCTAATCTTGCAATGACTTTCCTTCACTTTTTTGGTATTTTATTTATTAAAAGTAAGATATTGAATCCGGGTACAGCACTTTGGGAGGCTGAGACTGGAGAATTGCAAGTTCAAAGCCAGCCTCAGCAACAGCGAGGCGCTAAGCAACTCAGTGAGATCCTGTCTCTAAATAAAACACAAAATGGGGCTGGGGATGTGGCTCCTGAGTTCAGTCCCCAGTACCAAAAAAAAAAAAAAAAAAAGAGTCATTGAGTCCTGGTCACAAAGAGAAGAGAGGTGTCATCAGGAGCCACCTGAGAGTCTAGCACAAGGATTCAGTAAATTTAGATTGTATTGTAGTAACACTTATATATTATTAGATAAAAGCAATTGGATAAAAACTGAAAAAATCTGTTTCAAATCTTATTTGTCTTTTAAATTTGATTTTCTATAAAATTATGGGCATAAACTTGTGAAGATGAATTTGTAAAGAGTTTAAATTGTTTATAGGAAGTAATTCATATTGAGTTCTCAAACAATTTAGGAAAGAAAATCTTGCAACTAGCAAATATAGGGTATCATAAAACATATTCTTCAAAAATGCAATTATCTTGAGTTTTAGACATGTGTTCCCCAGAGCTTACACAGAACATGTGTCCAGCTAACTCAATTTATAAACAACAAAAATGGTCACAGGAATATCATGAATAAACATAGACACTATCTACAATTCCCTGTCAAGCACTTGACATTAAACAAACATTCTTGTGTTCATATTTATTTGTATATTGGACATTACTATTGCTAGCCAAATAATGTAAGCACACAACCAAAACAGTGTAGATAATTAATAACAGGAACAAAGGCAACATATGCTTATGCACTTAAAAATATACAATTCTGGGCAATAAAGTTGATTTTATTTTTATTTAATTCAAACTATTTCAAGTAAAAGTTTTTTGTACAGTGTCTTGACAGATAAGAGTATAAATAAAGTTATGCCCAAGAGAGAATTCTTTGAGATTTAGTCAGCACCAACTTAAACTTCTATACTATTTTATTAGCTAGTTAGTATCTCTGGTCATGAGTTATTTATACCACTCAAAAATTCATGAAGATAAAGTTAACAGCTTGTTCCAATCACCACCACCTCCAATTGGTCTTCCAGTTTCTACCTTTGCCCACCTCTGGACTATTCATTGTGAGAGATGGAATGATCCTTGTAAAACTTCTGTCAATAATCTGTGCCCCCCATCTTGGAGCATTATAAGAAACACCTTTGACTAAAATTCTCCAAGTTGTCCCCATCTCACTACAAGGAAAACCAAAAGCCATGAAAATAATTATAAGAACCTGCAACACCTATGCCCTTCTACCTCTCTAATGTATTTCTACATCTCTCCGGTTTTGCATTGTATTTCAAAGATAGGGCAGTTACTTCTTTGAAATTCAGGAGGAAGCATTCTCAGGTCTTTGCTCTCTTTAATTTAATGTAGCAACATATAGTTATATTGTTGATTGTCTATCTTCTCACTTGTCCACTGCAAAGCTAGCAATGCTATCCCTCTGTTTCATGGACATGTGTCAAACACTGGAATAGCGACTGATACCAAGCTGGTTCTCAATGAGTATTTTAAAATTGATGAAGAATTTTGACCATTATATACATATGCATTAATTTTTCAAAATGGCTTTCACTAGTTGTTGTGTGTCTATGCTTGTATGTGTTTTTTCCTGAATAAAACATTATCTTTTTTCTTTTCTTTCTTTTTTTTTTTTTGGAGGGGGAGGCATGTGTGTATGTGTTGCAGAGTTTATCACCCAGGGCCTTGCACATGCTAGGCAAGTGCTCTGCCACTGAGCAACTCCCCTATTAAGCATTATAATTAGCATCTTCTCAATGTAATAACTATTTGATAAAAATGTACAAATATAAGGTGTTTGGACACATTTGCATTAATATCTCTGAGGACTATTGGAAATCTCTCAGTTCTAACAGTTTTGTGGGTAACATTATTTTATCACTTCCTAATTTCAAAACATTACTTAATATCCCCTCTTCTATGCCGCCTTCTGAAAAACCTCCTAACCCACTACTACCTATAGAAGTCTTTTCAAACTTAAGATGTGATGTTCAACTCATGCAAATTAATTCACTAGGTAACCCAGAAAAACAGTATTAATCTTACAAACTACAGAACTCAATTGCTCAGAGTAACTATTATACATGAAGTTAGGGAAAAATGACAAAATGTTATTTTAAAAATTTAGAAAGGAGAAACTGAAATGGTTCTTTGAAATTCTGTTAGTTCAGCCCTCTGCTTCTGGAAAAGTTAAGACCTCAATCACTCAAGGTAACTCCTACCTTAGTAAGCATGTTTCCAATTAGGTGACAGTCATATTGATAAAATGCCTGGTCCATCATAAGTGAACTACTTTACATTTGCTAATTAATACTGTAATCCTCCTGTAGTCCTTTCTTGGAGGAAAATAACATGTACTATTTTCCTCTAACTGCTTTCTCAGTTTTCTAATTCAATTTATTATCTTAAAATGCATATTTGCAATAAACAAAAGGAAGTCTTATAATCTTTTCAGGAAATAT
Organism: Geosciurus inauris; assembly: GCA_004024805.1. Lineage (NCBI taxonomy): Eukaryota > Metazoa > Chordata > Mammalia > Rodentia > Sciuridae > Geosciurus > Geosciurus inauris. Next base: position 92 of record PVHX01015043.1, on the reverse strand, counting down.
CCCTAATTTCCAGATAGAAGAAAATGGTTAAAGAAAAGTTACAGCTGCCTTTATTTATTATTGATAAGAGACATATCTTGGTTCTAGAAAAA